>PVKM010017956.1:0-25452 GCA_004027735.1 Carollia perspicillata
AGCTGCCTGGGTCTGGAACACTGATAAGCATCTCGCTGCTCTGTGGCCCCACCTGAGAGCCAGCCAAGAAGGAAGATGAGTGTCCCTGCTTCCCCAGGTATCTGCCAGGCTTACAGACAGCACGGGTGCAGAAGGCAGATGCCCAAGAGGCAAGGGCAACCAATGGACCTTGGTTCTCACAAGTGCCTGACACTGAGGCGCTAAAGAAAAAAGGTGCTTTGATGGTCTTTGGCAAGGGAATCAATGGGAAAAAAAATATATATATATATATCTCACAATATATCACACTGTTTCCACTGCCCTATCCTCACTGCTCACCTAGATTTAACCATATTTTGAAAGCCCTACTCAAATCACCTTCTCACCCCACCCACCTCCAGCCCCGCCCAGCCCCTCCCCCCAGCCCCAAGGAGCACCTGCTCCAGCTCCAAGTCTCCCTGCCCACAGGAAGCCTTTCCTGTTCCCCAGGCAGATCAGGGTCCCCTGCTTACTAGGCGCCATAGCGCCCTGCAGGTCTGAATGATACTGACGATCACTGCACTTTTAATTATGCCCTGTCTTCCCGAATGATTGCTGCCTCTGCGAAGGTAGGAGCTGTGCCTAATTTGTTCACCACTGTGACAGCTGCGCTGGCTCTGGGACCTGGGGGGTCTCTGCCCTGAGGGTGCAGACATAGTGTGCCAGCCTGAGAGATGGCTGTAACCAAGGTGCCCAGAGCTGGGAAGTCGGTCCCCTGGGGGCTGCAGCAGGGGGAGGAGTGGGGTGGACTACTGCAGGCAGTGGGAGCCAGGGCTCCGTCTTAGCCCGCTGGAGTGGAGGCCAGGATCCAGCCAGGCGGGCTTCCACTGCAGCACTAGGAGTGGCTGCCAGGTCCTTGGGCAGATGGCGAACACATCATCAGTTAACTCTAGGGCAGGAGAACAGGAACCTAGCTGCAAAGCCATTACTATGTTTGCTACACTGAGAGATAAGGGCCCAAATTAGGGGGAGGAAAGAGGAAATTCCAGAGACACTTGGAGGGTGGAGTTAATATGCATTTTATGAGATTCTAGGGATTTGGGGGGGGTTAAATGGTTAAGGTCATCCTACAGATTTAATAAATATTAATATTTTGCCAACATGTGAAATGTATATATATTCATGTACTCAAGAACACATAAAAATGAAAACAAATTTTTACAAATACATTTTTAGGTATTGTGATTGGAACACATTGTCTATATCTTTAGATCATCCGCTGATATTTTCAAAGGAGCAGGAACAATGGAAGGAGAAGGAGATGCTCGGGGGCGTCAACTGCTCATACTCTCAATACTCACACCCTCAGATCATGGGCACGGGCACCTTCACACAGCTGTCCCCTGGTGGTGGGAGTCCTTTAAAAGTTCTCATTTTGGCTGAGTACAGATAAGAAATCAAGGCATTTAATGTACCTTTTCTCCCACAAAAAGCGGGCACCGGAAGGATGTGCAGGTGGGTCTGCAGGTGGGAGGAGGGAAGGCCATTATTTCTGACCCAGGGAAGTCAGAGAAAGTGGGAAGGCAGGGGTGGCGCTGCTGAGACAGGGAGGTCTTCCTGGTCCCCTGCCTCCAGTCCTCCCCTGACTTTCGTTTCTACATGCCAGCACGTAAACAGTATTCGTTCCCAAGTTGACACACAACCAGAATTGAATGTGATCCAGACCGTTATGTTATCAGCATTGATACAGAACACATGACATTTGTGTTCATCCCCAAGGCAGCACTGCTCACTGGGTGGAGGGAAGAGGTAGCCCAGGTTGACACATCGCCCCCGCCCTGCACTGGCCAGCGTCCACACAGACAGACAGAGGTATTCAGCAAGGACCACACTCATTACTCTGTCTCCCACTGCTCTTCAAGCACAGGACAGAAGAGTCAGCGCACGCACCGAAAAGCATGCACTCGCACCTTCTAGAGAAAGGTGGCAGCGGGGCTTGGTGTGCAGACAGGCTTCCTGCCTCCTGACGCACACCTCTTTGCTAGAGCTGCCATTTCACCTCTCGGAGCAAACCTTTCTGCTTCACAGATGATGAGGACGGTGACAGTTTGTGTAAGATAACACAGGATATGCTGCAAAACCATCTCATACATATTTCTGCCAAATAAAGGCTCTGAAATACATTGGGTAGTTATTGTGAGTCCCATTGGGAAAATGAGATACAGATGTCTAAGGATGGCAAAGGGACTTCGTCCAGTGTGCCCCCTCCCCACTCCCCATGGGCACCCCTTCCCCATGCCTCCCATGTACTGCTTCTGCAACATTCTTGTTGGACTGGGTCCCCCGCGTTATTACTTTTTTATTTTTTATCCTGATCCAAGGACATTTTTTCACTGCTTTTAGAGACAAGGAGAAAGAGAGAGAGAGAGATACATCGATGCAAAAGAGAAACATTGATTGGCTGCTCTTGAACATACTCTGTACATACCTTCACTAGGGCACACCCCCCATTGTGGATTGAACCTGCAACTGGGGCATGCACCCTGACTGGGAATCCAGCCCATGACTCTGCAGTCCACAAGACGATGCTCCAACTGAGTCACATCAGCCAGGGCTCCCTTACATTATTTACGGGCACCCACGACTGGACAAGAAATGGGATGGACCAGGCTACAACCACAGAGACAAACTGTGGACTTCCTGTTAGTTAAGCCAAATAAGAAAGGGTTTCCACTCGAGGATTGCCCTGTAACTCACGGACTGCCTTCAGCCAAAGAGGAGTTCAACGCAGGTCTGCCAGATGGGGGTGGGGAAGGGGGCTGCCCAACAGGTCGGGCCTCTGCCTAGCCCAGAGAGAGGATGACTGGGAGAGGGCCAGACCTCCTTGCTGCACGTCACTCCAGAAGCTCCCCAGACAGACAACTAACCTGCACACCAAATGGAGCTCTCCAGAGACGGTCCAGTCATTTCAAACTAAAGAGGGATTGACGGATGCCATTCCTTCGCAGACCCCAAACAGAGACTCCCACCTGGCTCCTGCCTGCCCAGCACTGAGAGCACGTCCCAGCAGACAGCCCGGTCGGCCCAGAAAAGGAAAAGGTAAAAGTAAATAAACGCCGCCTTAATCTCTCTGTCGATTGGAACAATCTCAACCAACCTGTAATTTCATCCAGACACACAGGGAGAATAATTTTTAAAGCGTCGCTCCACATAAATGCCCCTCCACTCATTATGATTTCCCCGGCATTTTCCCCCCTTCCTGCCCCTTCTCCATCTGCACTTTATTCAATGAACACATCTGCATTCCTTCTCTCTCTTTTTTTTGGCCAGAAACTCTATACAACCTTATCACTGACACCTCTCTGCAGTTTCAAATTCCAACTTTGTGCCAAATCCCCATTTCCTGCTGCTTAATTTCCATTCATTTACTCTTGTTTTTGCTTCTTCTGCCATTCCCAGCATGGACCAGCTCCAGCCCAGCTTCTTCTAATTTTTTAAGGAAGGCTCCCCATCGAGTGCTATTGGAATCTGAGCCCCCGCTCCATGCCAGGGACTGGCCATTGTTTATACTACCTAACAACAGTTGCCAACAGGCCTGCCTCTCTCCCTTTCTTTGTTTCACCCCCTAAGTGTGTACACTAAGACCCAAGAGGACTTCTCACCACATATGGTGACCCAGTAGGTCTGGTTTTATTATGACTTCAGTAGAATCTGAAGTAGCCTCTCTCCACCTCTATTTCGAGAGGAAAAATAAAGTAAAATCCACTTTGGAAGCTTTGTTTAGCCTGCTCTTGGTGACACGGTGAGCCCTAGCCCACACTGAACTGCTGCGTGGACAGGGTCCTAGGGGGTGACATCACATTAGGCTCAGTGAAGGAACAAAGAGAAAGGCTCTGGGGGAGGGTAAGCCATGGCAAAACTTTATGGAGCGGCACGGGAATGACCGCTCAGTGTTTCTTGGGCTCAGAGATGTCTCAGATCAATGGAGGTTGTTCTGCAAAGGCAGGAGCAACCTAGCATTGATTTTCTGGCTTCTAGAGGGAACAACTCATGTTTAAAATATACTCTCATAAGCAAATGAATCGTGATATGAAAAGGTAACCAACATTTTTCTTCCCATAGTGGGACCGATTCTACTCTGTTGTTCAGGAAGGTTTTCTTTTTTATTTCTTGTTCCTAAACTCATACTTCAGCTGCCAGCATGTTCCTTCACTCTAGGGCCATTTCATCGTCACCACAAATAGCTCTGCCCCAGGTCCCCACATCTCTATCCTCCAGCTCGGTCCCCATTTCTTTCCCTCTAGTTTTCATTATCTAGAATTATATCTCTGTGGCCCCATCTAAAATGTGGCATCCAAAATGAGAAGGTGGAAAGTCAGGAAGGCGGATGCCTCAGAAGCAGATGTCATCAAGGCACAAAAAAAGAACATCGTCCATCGTCACAAAGGCTAAAGGGACACCGACACTTCTGATGGTCTCTCCTCCCCATCTGTCTCTGCCGCCGACACAGAATGTAGAGAGGCCTCCCTAAAGTCCTGCCACACTGAGGTTTCTTTGTCCATCCAGCTTTTGGCCTCCTGATACCGAGTTTTCCTGTGCTGGTCCCTGCTCTGAAGCTGCAGGGAGAGCTTTGGGTATCCAAGAGGAAATCCATCCCACAAAGCATGAAGTGCCCTCCTCCCTCCTCACCCCCAGCCTGCATAGCGACAAGATTACTTCTCAGCAGAGCAAAGGGAAGGCACCTTCTTATGCAGTTTTATGGCACATATGGGCCTCAAAAACATAACTTTTTGTTGATTTACTTGATTTGCTTTACTCACATTTTAAGAGCGAAGTCATTTTTCCAGCAGAGCAGAGTTGGCTTATCCTCTTGACCGGACTCAGGCCAAGAGTCTCTCAAGTAGCATAATTCACACTTGTATAATGCCAAAGACCAGAACGTTTTTTTCAGATTTTTAAAAAGTGTGTGTGTGTGTGTGTGTGCGTGTGCGTGTGTGTGTGTATGGCCAGTCCACTTCAAGAACAGGAACAATAATTAGGTAATAATGCTCCATTCTGCAAGTAAGAAACCAGCAGTTCCAGTTTGCATTCAAGAGCAAGTCCAAGGCAGAGTAGACACAATGACTCAAATCCCAGCCCAGGTGTCTTTCCTGGTTTCCGGTATGGCTACCCTTGAAGCCCTCTATTATCCGGCAACAATGACCTTCAGGCATCTAAGGTGGGAGGAGTGGGGAGAATGTCACCGGTGACTCGGGGCCTGTGATCACCTACCCTCAGCCTGCTTCTCCAGCCCTGGGGTCTCCATGCCCTGAGAGGCAGGCTCGCTTGCTCAGTGATGTGTGACCACACAATGCCATGGCCTTGTCTGAGGTCCTGAGTGAAGGAAAGCCTATCATCTAATGGACAGTCTATTTGAAAAGTAGATTCCAACCGGAAGAACCAATTCCATGCCTCAGGACCAGCTGTGGTTCTTGTCATATGGCCCAGCAAAGGGTCCCAAAAGCAAGTTTGTGACTGCAGTTGTTCTAACAATACAAGGCAAAGCAAAGCCACCACTTCTGAAAACAAATTTCATGTGCAAATAAAGTAGATGGCCAGGATAAAGAGTCATCAGATCTCACCAGTGTAACGAATGAATGAGGGATTAAAACTGTGGGGGTGTCACCTGTCCCATCAGCAGTCAAGATGAACCCCACTTGAATGATTCAATGTGCTGTGATTGGGGGGGTACAGATAGATGACTCTCCCATGAGATGAATCCGTAAAAGAGGAAATGGTCCTCTGAAAATATTTCACATGTTCAAGAGCCTTTACTCTCTGATGTTGTTTTTTCTCTAAGGCATCATCAAAAGGTCTCCCAAGAGCAGGAGGTATCACTGGGTTGCACAGAATTCTTTCTGCCCATGAAGTCTCACTGCAGATTTCTCAGAAAGTCAGAATATAATATGTAATTCATTGAATCCACTTAACGGCATCTTCCCCACCTTATTCAATTCCCAGATTTTAGATTCTCAAAACTATGGGTGAGGATAACACCACTGGTGAACTCACCTATACATAACTGTAAGCATATATGTACATATCCACATGTTTTAAAAATGTTTTGTGTGTAGTCAAAAAAACGTATATCGATCAATAAAAAACACAACCCAGAGGCTCATCTCATTACATGCACAGGCCATGATAGGAAAGAGGTGTCTGTATGTCTACTATATTATGTTGTACATATGAAAAAGAAAAATAACAAAGAGTAACAATTAAAATTCAAGAAGAAAGTTGGGGTATATATGAAACAAGATTAGGTGATATGGTATGTAAAGATTCATTATATTATTCTCTCCACTTCTGTGTTGAAATTTCCCATAAAAGAATGTTGAAGATTTAACCTTAAAGACAGAAAATCAGTGAGATTCCCCTGGAGTTATAGAAATCAATTTTATAATTTGCTATTTATGGGACATTTGGAGGAATCGCCAACATGGAAACTCTTCCTTGATGCCGGCTGTCCAAGACTGCTCTGAACTGAATGGTGAAGCACCATACACCTTTCTGGTGCTGCCTTCACCCCAGGGGAGCATACAGTTCAAAAGCAGGGAGGGAAACCAAATGGTACTACACGCTCCCTAAGGTAGAAAATGCACTCACCATTATTCTCACCAAGTTAAAAGCTCATTTTTATTACCTTTCTCTTGATGAGATCCCCTCCAAACTGTCCTTAGAAAAACGGTATGCCAAACCCTATTTCCCATAATTCCAAAATGTCCCTCCACCCATTGCCCAACTGAGCTGGGCATAAGAAATACAAATTTATTGGAGTAGCCAAATTTAAACACAAATAATGAAAGAGGGAGGGGTGTGCTCTCTGACCACCAAATAGAAATCCTACTTGTTTCCTTCTCCACTCAAACACACAGGGTGAGTTAATGTGTTCCAACGTGTAAAGGGTAAAACAAAGAGATGAGAGGGTGGCCCAAATTGTTATTCCAAGTCCTATCCAAGACCCACTTTCTTGAGGATTGTGAGCAATATGAGCACAGGGTGTTGGTGGTGGCTGCTCTCTGATGCACCTGGCCTTCCCTGGATCCCAGTTGTGAAAGAGCTGTCTTGGATTACAAGTTAGTCCCAGGATAACGGGCCCCTCCAGAAGCAAGAAGTATTGGCCCTGATGTAAATATGCTGGGTCCCAAGAGACGGCAACCCCTTCGGGTCAGTGTCTAACTGTTATCCAGATATATCTGAATCTAGCCTCTGAACCTAAAGCCATCTGTCTATCATGGGTAAACACTACACAATTTCTTGGATCCACATAGCCTGACCCTCCCAACACCCCCCCCAAAAAATCCTGTGAGTGTATAACATCAACATGTTTTCCTCAGCTAACAAACTTCTCTATTCACCAGCAGCCAAAAATATTAAGTGGCTCTTAAACAAAGACAGCCTGACGAAGAATAATGATGTCAAACCCAAGCCATAGTTCCGTGGTGTGAACACAAAATCTACAGGACCCAAGTTCAAAATGATTTACAGACAGCTTGATCAGAGTCAGATGTACAATGGTGTCTTACTGGAGACAAGCCAGTGGCTGGCTATCAATCCGAATACCCTACAACAAGTGATGTCATTAGTCAGAATCAATACATTATGGAGACAATTTTCTCTTTTGTCTCTTGGCCCAGGGAACTTTCTGAGTTGACTTTCATCACTAGATTGCAAGCACTTGTATTACAAAGTGCCTGACAGGAATCGCAACTGGGACTCCCTCACATGGCTCTTCTGGAGGAGCAGGGGGAACGTTTAAGGAATAAATCGAATTAGACGTGGGAGAATCAGAATAACAAGTTCAAGGTCTTTGTTGGCAGGTTGACTTTGAACTTGCCCAGCCCATTCCTGTTGTCTCTATCCTTTTTAAGGTCTTTACTTTCAACTCTCAGGCATAAGAACAGCGTGGGGAGGCTCTTCGTTGCAGGTCTACCCTGGAAGGAACACTGATCACCTTGGCTTGGCCGAGACTTAGAGAAAACAGCACTCCGGGAAGGTCAAGTCTTCCAGCCTCTGGCCTCTCTGCCCTCATTTTCTCCTCCCTAGCACAAGCTAGCCCCCATCTCCCCACGAGAACTTCACATCCCTGCTCTCTTCTCTGAACCCTAAGAGATGGCCAGGTGTGGCCACTGAATATGAGTGCGGTTCTCCAAGACCCTTAGCAAGAGACAGCATGTGGACAGCACTTTTCCATCATAAACATTTTCAAGGATATTCTGCATTATGGCCTCGGTGTTCTTTTAGGATCTTCCAAAGCTTTCGAAGGAGTGTGATGGAGAATACGAATGAAAACGTAGGACAAATTTTTTTAAATGAGACATGTTTTCTTTGCCTTCAAGCTCTTTGTAAAGAGAAATTCTCTGTTCAGTCCCATGTGCAACTCTAACACAGGATATTTTTCCAGCTCACTGGTATTTCATAAACACCATTTGTTGTCATGTGGTTAAATTAAAGCTGAGGATATCAAACATCAAACAGTATGTTAATGTCAAGTATGCTTGAATAAATAGTAAGAGTTCAACTGACTGGAATATGTGGATTGCTAGCTAATTAAGCAAGAAGCAGGTGTGAAAAAAATCTAATTTAGGCAATTTTTTATAATTAATAATGTTTACTTGTAGTACCCTTCTAATGGGGCTCTAGTTTAGCCTCTTGTGAATTGCTGGGAGTTTATTCCAGTATTTTAAAATTATAATTAAGTGGAGAATTTTATGAGATATCAGGTTTCCTTGCTGATGATGAAGCCCTATGTTGTATATAGAAGGTTCCTGACAGTACTCTGTATCAGTAGGATCAATTAGCAACTCACCCCTAGCAATTAAAACACACATGGGCATACACTCACACCCAGAAGTTCCCCTGTAAGCCCCAGCACCAGTAGAGGTGGAAGTGAGCTTGCATGAACCAACTCGAATGAGACCAGCGTATTCAAACCAATCATTGACACAGATGATGGGGGCTGTGGTGGGTGTCTGCAAAGTGTGGTGGTGACAGAGAGCATTTTGCTACAATTAGGAGCTAAAAATTAAGATCATATCTAAACTGTCCGAGCAAGTTGCATGCCCCCGATCAATTAATCCAAGTATACATTTAAGGTTGGTTTTTTTTTTTTTCCAAGAAGCCAAATGCAAGTAGAGGAGGAGAAAATATCCACAGATGTGAAAATAGACCTGGAATATTTCATGGACGTGACATATCTCCTGCATTTAATTAAAAGAAGAATGTATGAGAACAATGTATCCTTCTCAATCCGGGTCAAGGGAACAAAACAGGACTGGATTAGATAGGACAACTGTAATCCCTGGAGACAGCCCCATGTTTAATGGGAGCGCCACATGTTTGACATGTAGGGAAGTAAGTGGGTGTCCTGGACCCCATCCACCATTCATCGTGATACCACAGCCCTGTTCATTCCCAGGGAAGAGACTTAAAACCATGAAACCATATGTAGAATATTAAAAATCATTTAACGTTAAAATGCACATTATGAAAGCATGCACTTCGGGCAAGGCTGCAGGCCAAGAGAACTGTGAGGAAGGTCCAGCTCAGTAGATAGTGTGTGTAAAGGTAAGCTGAGCTGCACACACACAGACTCCCGGAGAAACTTGGTCCTCCTCTCCGCAGCACTGCGTTGTGTCACTCTGTTGAGCTCACTGATTTCTGTAGTGGCGTCAGGATCGATAATTGATGGGGCGATGATACATAGAGCATCAGTACATTAACATACAATTACAGAGGAGAAACACCAGCTCCTCTCCCACCGCCCATCATTTGGTATTAAATCACAAATGTATGTATGGCAGATATTAAATTGTTTCTCAGAGTCAATAACTTGACTATATTTTCATGGGCTTTTCATTGCCACTGAATTAATCACAGCCCTTCCCCTAACCACATGGAATTTTATTTCCCATAAGAGCGATGTTTACTTTGGTTTACTTTGTTGGAACTTGGAGTACTTATCCAGTCTATAAAGATTTAGTGTAACATATTTTGTCAAGCAACATTAAAAGCGCTCACTGACAGATCTTGTCTTATATTGCTTTGCTCATATGCAGATCCTGTGTGCTTTTGATCTCGTCTCATTCACCAACAAGGGCAAGGCTGAGGCCAGCTCCAGCGAGCCTGCAAAGGCTAACGCCTTCAGAGATGGAGAGACCTATTCGTTTTCAGTTGCCAAAAACAATATATGATGTGAGAGGCAAATGCCGTGAACCTGAGTGTACACTTAGGGAGAAATCCTATTTGTCAACTTTTAGCAGGAGATGACAGACACCAGAGATGGTACCAAGTCCAACTGTCACTAGTTTGATTCTTACCATCCCGGCTAAAAACACAAGGGCAGACAACTGTGCTAAGGGCCACCGGAGGATGTTAGAGTCCCCTGCTGAAGCAGACCCACCTTTCTCCGTCCCATCAACACGTTCATGGCAGGGCCCTAAAGTTGTCTCTTCTGCCAGTATCTTGGTGCCCCCAGCAGGGAAGGTGGGAGGACATTAGCTACAATAGCAAACATCAGATCCAATGGAGCAGAGCAGACAGAACCCCAGAGGGTCTGCTCCTGACCGAGGGCAGCATGGCAGTGACTCCTTCTGACGGGGCCCTGCCAAGTGCTTCCTGCCTTCAGTCATAGGGACTGTAGTTGGCCAGTGCACTCTGTGGACATGGCATTCACTCATTCAAGAATGACAAAGAGTGGAACTGGCATGTTACCTCCCTAACTGACCAGTTGGGGAGAAGGCTGGAACAGTGCAAGGTGGGAGAAGCCAACAGGAAAATAAGGGTGAGGAACTTCTAGCAATGCAGACATGGGCACCAATTTCCCCCCTCCAGGTCAGGGTGGCTTCTATCCGAAGGGAAAGATGGTTTTTTCTCAAAGCCTGGGGCCTTAGGGACAGCAACATCTTTCCAACCAGGGATGGAGCCACATTGGTTCTAGGGATTTCAATTGGTAGAACCAGTGTATTTGATGGAAGTCACTCAAAAGTGACCCTGGCCCCAAGTAGATGGACAAAGGACAGTGCAACCATGTGGTATAGGGCATGCTGTCCCTCCACACTCTTCCCACCCCAGCCCAAACCTGTCCTGAGAGGAAATCACTTCCTGGACCCCACCCTCACTAGCACGTCCACTAAATGATTGAACATCATTCCAGGCAGAAAGGGACAGTAGATGCAAGGAGGTAACTGCTGTGAGAGTTCGCTACAAACAGTGGGGAGCTGTAGGTCCCCCTACATGAGGGATGAGATGGGGGTTTCTGAACCATCCTTATGAACAAGTGTGAGTTCTTTCTCAGCATCCCAATGACAAGCTGTCCTGGTCCAGCTCCTCCCTGAATTCCTGAGGAGAGACTGAGCTGACCCCTCTCCTTCCTGCTGTTTCAATCTTCCTTGCCCTTGGGCGATGAGAAAGTCAGTAAACCTAGGGAAGCCCAGTCTGCATGCACAGTGGACAAGAAGACAAGGAGGACCTGTGCAGAACAAGACAGCATAGCTACAATGAGCCTCAGAGCCCTTCCTACAGCAGGGTTGGCCAGAGATCTCTTTCTGTGGGCTGTCACCAGATGTTAGCCCTGAATATACATAATTTCTTGAGTCAGTATCAACAATGGATGGGAGAGTAATGATTGACAAGCTGCAGTGGAGATAGCTACAACAGATAAGGGGGAGCTAATCAATATGTTCATCTTCAGTGATGATGCAAAAAAATGAAGATGAGTCTATATATTTGGGAAATCATTAAATCTCCAACTGGTGGTGCACACAGCATATTGCTGGGTGGGAGCTGACACTGGGTAGAAGTTAGAAAGAGAAAGATGTAGATGTTTATTAAATCATTGCTAAGGACAGAAGCCAGAGGCCAGAGCTTGGGAATCTGTTGTTTTGTCTTGAAAGTAAAAAATAAAAATAGTGCTCTTTCTTGAGCAGAGATCCGGGGTGGATGTGGATGGGTGTTGGGAGTGAGCAGTGCATTTAATAGCTAGGATCCTGACCTGCTTCCCACGAGAGGCAGCAAAGAGTTCGGACTGCAGCTCCAGAGTCAAACTGCCTGGGTTCAAGTCCTGCTCCCTCAGTTACTAACTTGGGCAAATTTCTTAATCTCCCTGAAGTCTTTATATGCTCACATGTAAAATATGGGCAATATGAGAACCTGCCACAGAAGACTGTTACCGGGAATATTAAACAAGGCCGCCAGGTAAAACACCAATCACGGTGTCTGGCACACACAGTGGACACTCACAGTATGCAGCTTAAAGAGTCAGGTCAAGGGCTTTTCCTAAAAAGGTACACAGGCTGCAGGTGGTACTTTTTCTGCACACTGGTAGACTGTTTAGGGAAAGACAGGACACTTGACAGCTGCTTAAGAATCTCAGTGAATCACGTGATCGAAAGTCCTCTCTCAACTATGGTCATTGGTGTCTGGATTCTCCCTGGGTCACAGACTCCTTGGAAGACACCCCAACATCAGACCTTGGAGAAAAAGAAATTGCCTAAGGAGACTCAGGTTCGAGTCCGATGAACAGCAAAATTCGTCACTGAACATTGGAAGCTTCCTCTCTGTCCCGTATGTGAGTTGCCTCTCCAGAGTCTACAGTGGGCTCAGTGTTTCTGGTGTGCAGCCAGGCAACCAGCAACAGGAGAACGAGTTGGTCAAGTGATATGGATGGAGAGGAGGCTCTGAAATCAGTCACCTGTTTCAGCAAATGGGGGACAATAAAGACTCTTGCCTCTGGTGGTATCGCTGAGCTTCTGAGGCCAGGGAATGCAGCGTCAGCATGTGTGGCGCCCCTCTCCTGGGAAGACCTTTTCTCAACTGAGACTGGGAAAAGGCAAAGAAAGTTTAAACGAGAACCTGTGCTTGCCCAGAGCACATCTCAGGACGTGGTAAATTTATGTTGCTGTTGTGTTACTTGGAAGCTCTTTCACACCCTTGAGTCTCATTTGAGGCAGGGCAGTTAAAAGTTCCGCTCTGGAAATCTGATGGGCCTGGGTTGCTGAGTAACCGTGGACAAGAACGAGATTGCTCCTGGAACTGGTTTCCCCATCTATAAAACTCGGATGATGACATTCCCTGGGTCTGAGGGGTTGTGGTAAAAACTCAATGAGGTGATGTGTGAAACTGGCTGAGTACGGGGCTAATACATAGCAAATGCTCGACGAACGTGAATCATTACCGTTCATCCTCAAACAGAACTTCGAAACAGGTTTTATTATCTTCCCACTGTCAAGAAAGAAGAAGCCACACAGAGGTGAGTGACTTGAAAAAGGTGCCAGCCATCCATGGCACTCCCTTTTCTGGGCCCTTCCTTTCTGGTCTGCTTTCAAAGAAGGAGAGTCCTTCAGACCTACAGACCTACGGGCAGACCAGGCCAAAGGCCCTGGTGTCCAGGCAAACCTGGAAGCCACCTCCAGGTCGGCTCCTATCCTACTGGGGAACCGAAGTGCAAGTGAAATGCTGTGCCCTGCTCTTCCACTCACCCGACAGGAGCCTCCGTCTGCTGTGCCTTCTGGGACTGTGTGTCAGTCTCGGAGCCTGGCACTGAAGCAGGTGTGGGCATATTTTAAGCTCCAGCAAATAACTTTAATTGAGCTCTCCTTAGACATATGAACCCACAGAGTGATTTTTTTCTCTCGCTTCTAATAAAAAAAAAAGACCCACAACAAACCAGATGGGTCTCGGTCCCTCCCAACACCCTCTCCCCACTCTTCAGGCTCCCCTAATAAATCTTTTAACTATAAAGAAATGACCTTTCCTGAAGTGGGTATTTTATTTGGTGGCATGTGTGGACCCTAGCTGCCTCTGTGGGCTGGACTGAGGGTCAGAAGGCTGCAGGCTGCAGGCTGCGGGACTGAGGCCTGCTAGTTCAGGCCAGCTCGGTACTAGTCCTGTTGTCCATCCAAGGCCTTCCCGTTGCCAGTGGCTCCCCTCACTCCTGGCTCACTGACTGCCACTGTCGCTCCTCAGATTTGAAAACTTCACCTTCCCTCGCACTTACCTAAACTAAAATCTCCACCTTGGTGTGGACCTTCTAATCCTACTGGCTACTGCGGAAGGATCTGGATGAAACTGCCCCCACTGGAAGCCAGCGTCACTCCTGGGCAATGTGTCCAGAGCAATGAAAAATGAAGCCTGGTACCCACTGTCACCAGAGCAAGTGGTGCTGGGCCTGGAGCTCCGTCCCATCTTGCACACACCTAGGTTCTCTTTTTGTGTCCCATACAGAGGGAACAGCAGGAGAAAGAGGACAGTGCAATGCAAATGGATTCCAGATCCCCCTAGGAAAAAAAGACTTCAAGAATCGCCCAGGGGCAAGAGAGAAGCAACACGCTCAAGGCTCTGATTTATGAGCACTGAATTACTGGTAGGAGGGCCCAGAAGGGGTCGTTTACAACAGAAGTTATTGCAGGCAAATGTTGGCTGGTATTTTAAATCACTCACTAATATTGATAGGTTAATGCCTGCCACACTTGCTTCAGGGTCAGGGTGGGGAAAAAACTGTATCTTCAACTGGTTACCAGCGAAGTATAACGATAGATACACCTTTTGGGCCCTTTTTCTTTTCTTTCCTTGAGCAAAGTCTGCTATGTTATTTATGGTCTTCTGTGTCACTGGCTGTAGTCTGGATCTGGATTTTAAAAGGCCGATTTGCAAAACAACAGAAACGGGGCACCCATCTAATGAGGATGGAGGGAAGGCGATCCCTGCTCCCAGAGACCCCTCCGAGGACCCTGGGCCGCTGCGTGGAGGCTGTGGGCGCCTGGGGCAGCTGGGCCAGATGGTGAGGGCGTATTGTTCCCTTCTTGCTGATAGTCCTGCTGTGGCAAATAAAGTTAAATCAAAAGGTTAGCACTCTGCAAGAGGGTGGCAGAGCTGCGGCAGCTGACAAGGACCAAGGATGCTGATCAGGGGGACTGCGCCCTTCAAATGCACTGTGAAGGCCTCGACCGCGCGACACAGCCAGCCAGCCAGCCACGGATTTCAGCATCCTTTCCTCCATGAGGCCTGAGGGAGAGCCGAGAAATATGCCCCAGACCAGGGTTGGAAGGGGGGTACAGTCCCTAGCCATTGGCCTGAAGAGCTACCTCTGACTTCCCCCCAGCAAACAGTGTTCCTTTGGGGGTGGTCTGGTGACACTAGTAGGGATGGGGGCGCTGTGGGAGGGTCCGTTGGCCACCTCTGTCATGAGTGGAACAGAACTGTCAACCCTGGGTGGGCAGAGAAGGATTATTTCTAATGGGCACAAAGCACATTCAGAATTCACAGATTATACCGTAGAAGGGCAGACCTGCAAAGGATTTAAAAGTCTGTTGAAACTGCCTCCCACCTCCCAACCCGCACCCCTCTCTGCCCTCAACAATTGACAGCTAGGGGAGAAGTGATTTGCCCAAGGCCAGACGAGGAGAAAGTGGAGCTGAGACCATGGGCCAGCCTGGCAGCACACCACCTGGGCAGCCTCACCAAAAGGGTGCCTGGCATGGGAGGGGGCACAGTGTGCTGGGGACGTGCAGAGTTCCAGGAGCCACACGGTGTGTGAGCTTTACACAACTGGGAGGCGACGTTTTACATAAAAATAAACAGAGACAATATGCAACAAAATATAATATTGGCATTGTTTTTAGGTCACCTTTTTCATAAGTCATGTTTGAACTTGCCTTGCATTTCTAAAGCTGCTACAGCACCCCCCAACTCCAAGGTGGGAGCTTCCAGTTTCCTCCCCTCCACTGGGCTCTAAGGGAGGCAGGTCCTGATGCTCCTTTTTTGTAGTTTCCAAAGCACACCATTTACCCGTGAGGCTGTTTCCAGGGCACGGAACACAATTAGTGTCTGCAAGGCATTTATTTACCTGCGAGACCCAGGCCATCCTTCCTTGCCAACTGGTCTCCCAGGTAAACATGAACCTGGACAGACTCAAAAAAATAAAAGGTAAACATTAATACATGTATTTTAGTGGTTTTTAAATGCTGATTGCAACCTTTTTAATTAACTACCTTTCTTTCCCCTGTCTCACTGTGGCCCCCTAAACAGAATATTATTGATGCAATTTAAGTGCCTTTGACGCTCTTCTAATCCAGGCCGTAGCTACAGGCAGAACGTTGTTTTCTGCCGCATTTGACTGGCTGAGTGCACAGAGGCCACTGCTCTGGAAGCAATATTGTGACTTCTCTTTGAAAATTTACTCAGGACGAGGTGGCATTTCCAAAGCCATGTAAAACCATTGATGAAACCAGTTTATCTTTTTAAAAAAGTGAGCTGTATTTCCATTCAAGCAGATTTTTAAAAAACACTGTCAAATCATTATACTTCCATCCTCCAACCTGTCTGCTTGGTTAGATTGTCTTACCCCTTGGAGCTAGCCAAAGTGGTTCACTTCCACGTATAGGGCTCCTGTCCAAAGAACATGAGGCTGAGCGCCACGCTGTCTATGAGCATTCCGAATGGAAGCTACTAGAGAGAATTTACATTCTTGCTAAAGATCAGACCTTCCGAGATGGATGAGGCAGGTGAGATCATGTTTTCAAACTCTGATGTTACAGAGGAGCTCCCCAAGCCCCCAGGGGAGCAGGCACAGGTCCCAGGTGGAGTACACAGGACCAAGGCCAGGGCCAGGTCTCCCCCACTCCTCACCTCGAGCTCCAGCCAGCACCACCCACCGACTCCCAATTATCCCATTTGTGATCTGAGCAACCAATGACTTCCTTCTGCAGGCCTGACTGTCACAGTAAACAAGAGCAAACAAGAGATCTGGTCGGAGTCCAGGTCCCCTCTCCACATGCTATAAGCTGAGGCTGCTGCTGGAGCAACAGCCCTGATATGGACGTGAGCACTGCCCCCCACCCTCCACCAGTAGCTGTTTGGGGAAATCTCTGATTTGGGTATTAGCTAGCGGCTAGAGCCATAAACTCAGTAAAATCTTAATTTGAACTGTTAATGTTATGTGGGTTCTTCCAACAGCTGAGTTGGAATGTTGCTATTCAACTAAGTATTTTTAAATACATATTTTCATGAACATTTTTAAAGCATCTTCCTGACAGTACACAAAATGTGAGCAGTAAAGTAAACAGGACTTGAACTGCAAATTGTTACAAGCCCCTGCTCTCCTTCACCGCCCCTCCACTTCCGCCCCAGCCGAAACACAGTTTCCAGGAATTGCATTTTTCTGACATCTTGTGCATTTTGAGCTCCAGGGAGGCTTCCCATTTTCCAACACTCAGCACTTTGAGGGCCATCGGGGTCAAGACACCAGTATTCCCACGAGATCCTTGATAGTTCATCCAGAACAATCAGGCTACCGGCTGCCCCGCCCCTCTTGTTACTGGCTGACATCAGTTTCCCAAGTAAGTGTTACCATTTTGTTTTTGTTGTTTTCTACCAGAAAGACACGGCAGCAAAAAGATGAATCAGAGAGACTACGAGGTGACAGCAGCAGTTCGAAACTCAGCTCTAAATCTCATCCCTTAAAACACCAGGTGCCCACATTAGAAACAATACAATGAAACTTGACATCCTGGTCTCAGAGGCTTCTGTTAACACAGGAACTACCGAGCTGAACTGAAAACCACATCTTCTGCTCGCCTCTGTGAGCAGGGACTACAGGGGGAAATGAAAGAAACGATACATGTTTCAAATTTTACAGCAGTTTACATCATGCAAAACTGAAAGGGCCTTAGAGGTTTCATTTTCGATGAAGTGCAGTTGCTACAGAACCGGTGAGGTCTCAGAAAAACATGCCACAGACATGTCATGTCACGTAGGCAAAGTCTGAAAACAGTGCCAGATACCTTGCTCTTACGGTAAAATTCAAATGTAAATTTTTGCTGGCTAAATAACGTGACAGTTAAAAAAGTGAGCTGTATCCAAGTGTTTATAAGTTAAGTGACATGCTTTGCAGGCTATGACAATGTGGGTCATATACATCGCTTCATTAAATGAAATATCTGAAATACAGAGTCTGCTTGTTATTTAATTTTTAAGCTGTGATATATGTTTGTATGTAAATAAGGTGTATATCTTTGTGTGTTGTATATTTTTATACAAACAAGATCCCAAGATGCTTTCATCTTTTTCTCACCTAACCCCAAACTACAGGATTTTGTTAAATGAGTAGAGTTTTTTCCTATTTTCAAGAAACATTTTTTTAAAAGAAGAATTTCCTTTTCATTTCCACAGTAGCTCAAATTTATCCTGAGTTGTAAACACTGGCATTGTGTACACAGTCACTGAGAGGACTAATAGGCAGAAAATCAGCCCAGAATCTGAAAATTCTGCCGAAGCAGGGCTGGTGATTTCAGATCCGCATTCGCACGGTTGCCAAAGGAAACTTAAAAATTACATCTACAGGATGAACATCTGGGGTTGAAATTATGCCGCAATACTAATTTTTATGAGCTTCTTCGATAGAATTCACAGAAATGCCAGAGATTTCCAAGAGGTTTCTTTCACAGAATGAGGCCGAGTTACCCTACTCTTAGCTTTTGGTCTTCTTTAAAATCAAATGAGAATAAATTCAAGCACATTAAAACTCTCCTCGGATGAAAATTTAAAACTCAGTCTTGTTGCTTCATGCTTTTATGAAGATGAATTAAAATGTCTTAGCTGCTTTTAAAGGATGTGGTTAAAATGATTAAATTATTATTGAATCTAGTTCTCAAAAACCACTTGCAGCTTTTTTCCATGTTCTTCCACATGTTATAATGGAGATTCCCTAAAATTGTGCCAATTTGGCAACAGGTCCGATAGATGGTTATTACACAGTACTTGACTGTTACAGCTTTCTAAGTTCCATAATATTTTGTAGCCCCTACAGAGTGTAAGAGGCCATTCGCCATCTTTTGAATCACTCATAACATTCTGGGCAAAACCATAGGAAAATGACACAGACTCAGCATTAGCTGCCAAGAAACAATATATTTCAACTGAAGACCAATAATATTTGGAAATGATTTCCTGTGTTTCTTCTCTACTTATTTGTTAATCTGATATAGTTTCCAGGGGTTGGAATGCTCAGGTCTTTTGTGTGCTAAAAAGAGATTAGGAGCTTCCTGACCAAAAAAAAAAAAATCAACTGACTTTCTGTAGCCTGAGTCTCACTTAATGCTAAAGGTCTTTTAAACCTTCTAAGCATACATAAATGTGCATACATTAGTGGTGCTTGCTTTGAAAAAAAGAAAAGGAAAGAAAAAAAAAAGATTGGCCTTTTCGCTGTAAATATGGACTCTTAAGCCTCTAAATGATTTGCCAAACTGAATCGGATAAGAAAGGGTTTAAACTTTGCCACTTTGGGGTTAATGTGAAAGGCTTGTCAACATCAGATTGTTTAGACATTAAAAGGAACGCGCTGTGCGCCTCCTTTTAAACCCCACGTTCGCTTGAGTTGCAGCTCCCAGTGAATTTACCCAGCTGTAAGTGATTCCAGATGCGCCGCAGTGACAAGCTTCAGTCTCAGGGTACTTATTCATTTCACATTAAAATCTCATGTTCCCAGGTCTGAGCTGTTATCTGACTGAGATCTGATTAGGGAATAGAGCAAAGAGGCATTTCCAAACCCGGAGCCTGCCCTCAGTCCCCGCACGGATCTCTGACCGCCGGGCACCTCCCTGTGAGGGAGAGGTGCTCAGAGGTGCACCAAGGAAGACCCGGGCCCAGATCTGTCATTTTCATACACCTCGCATAGTCCTGGCACTTCCACCAGGCTGTCTGCGCTAATCCTGGACGGAGCGGTAGACATCTCAGGCCAGCTAATTCCTCAATCGCATCTAACACGAGCTTTCTACCCCCAGTGGAAAGGGGAAGGGCCTGTGAGTGAGTTTGCTCAGCGCTCGGCAGCGCGCTGCTTGCAGAGGGGCCTCGGTCAATGCATTTTGTGTTAGTGATTGATTGGCCGGCTGGCAATTCCCTCTGTCACCCCCAGCTATGTTCGGACCTCGGCACAAGAAGGGACGCAGACGGCAAGGGGAGGAGAAAGAAACGGAAAGGGGGTCAACAGCCTGGGGAAAGCAGCTCCTTCCATCAAGCGAGCTGCGCCTTTGTCCCTGTGCGCGGGCAGTGACTGTCCTTCCTCACCTCCACCATGAACAGGGCAGTCCTCCTGAGATAGGTTTACTTCTTTACTCCAAGCGCTGAAGCACAAATGCTATTGGCTGACAGCTTCTTCCATGACACATGTCAAAGACACATTTTGAGACCAAAGAAATATAAGGTGAGTTGGGCACTGTGGACAAAGACTAACGAAAATGGAGTACCTGTGGGGAGACGGCTACCCCTTGGGTGCCCACAGAAGGAACAGAATTTAGAACTGTTATTATTGCATTTTTTAAATCTCCTAGCTGGGTTTTCAGTTTGGTTGGGGCCATCCTGCTTTGTATTGTTCTGTTTGGCCCTACCCTGTGTCACTTTGAAGAGGTAGAAAGAGAGCGCCACGAACCCCCAGCTGACCGCCTGTGGTCACAGACTGCTGGGCAGCCCAGAGCCCATCAGATGCTCCTGTCACTGGACTCTCGTCACACTGGAAGCCCTGGAAAACATGCACTGAATACTGTAACCTCCTCCCCATGCGCTCAGTACCCCCAGGAGGAACAAAAGAGGATCACTCAAACCCCAGGTTCGGAATGGAGGGCATTCAAATGTTGGAGAAGCCCCACACTGCACTGGGGGCTCCAGCACAGAGGCAGGGAATGAGCCGGCCACAGGGAAGGGGAGTGGCAGCATTTGGTGTGGTGGTGGGCAGCTTTTCCTTTATGGCTGCTGAATGCCTGTCTTGCTCCCCGGGCAGTCACAGTGCTGTTTCCCATCAAGATGGCTGTTAGCAGTGGATCTCCACGTTGCTGCAAATAAATCAAGAATGCTATTGGCAGCTGCCATGGAGACTGGCCTGGGTGGCCTCCCTGGTCATTCCATGAGAGTGGTGAGGGCATTGCAGTAGTGGTCCGAGTTCTGCTGTACCCTGCAGCTAAAGAAAAGCGGGCAGTGGCCCCCCTGAGGCCCACATGGGCAGAGAAAACAGTGCACTGCAGGTTTGGAACCAGAGGACACCTACGAACTTGAACTCCCCCACAGCATGTGCTTTGCCCAAGAAAACATAATCAAGGCCCCTTCCTCCAGCACACGAAGTGGCATCAAATGCTGTCATTACAGTTCATTAGAAGCAACACAAAAGGGTGATTCGGTGCACAGTGGACACTATTCATATAGTAACGAGTGCTTTAAAACACGATGCCACAGATGCACATCAGACACTGAGGGCAAATAACAGTTCTGGCGTTAGGGGGATTTCTTAGCCTCTACAACTTGCAGGGGCTCCCAAATGCCGAGCAGGCCACCCCAGCCCTACAGCACCTCTGATCTTCCCATGACTCGGAGGATTCTCCGAAGATCAGTACCTGCCTTCATGTGGGTGAACACACGCCCACACCAAGGAGCCACACAGAAAGCAAAGCCATGGGGAGTATCACAAATCTCTCTGCTTCCTCTGTCACACACGAGGCCCACAAAACCACTGCGAGCAACTTGCTGTGTGTCCCACAGATGCAAAAAGCATTTCCTCCATGACAGTGTTTGGGGGGAAACAGGAGTAAATGGCTTGGGAAGGCTGCCAGGGGTACTGGAGGCCAGGTGGGCCATGTCCTCGGAGGGAAACGCGTGCTGGGTTAAGTAGCAGTCCCGCCCCAGACAGGCCCCGCGTGCCAGCTGCAGACCTGAGCCCGGCCCCTGGCCCTCGAGCCACACTGTGTCATGCCACACAGCATTTGGATCAGGAGGCGGCTGTGGCGTGTGGCGTAATGTTTTTAAAAGCCCATTTCCCTGTTCAAGGGGGAAGCAGGTGGAAAGCAGAACCCCTGAAGGGCAGATACTTTGAAAGGCCCCACAGGCGATCCTCCAATAAAAGAGCGAGGGGAGCTGGCATATATCCCAAACTTTCAAATTGACCTTCTCTCTTGATCTGGGACTTAATGCCTCTAAACCAAACTAATTCCAAAAGTCACCTTCTCAACTTCTCTGCGCAATTTTTTTTTTAAACAAATGAAAGCTCAGGTATAGGCCTTCCTCACGGCCCTTCTGACGTCCTTAGCGGCTCAAATTAAATCTGAATGGTTCGTCTCTTTTTATTATACGATGGGCCATATGTCACCAAAATAAAACCCCAGCTGAAACCCCAGTACAGATAAAGGGCATGAAAGGCTGTTCCAGCCACAAAACAGAAACCCTGTTTAAATCTTATTAAACAATAACACCCACCCGACCATCCCTTACACCCCCCCCCCGGAAAAAATTCAGGAAGGAAATTGTGGTTAAATCATTTCATAGTTTGGCAAAAACTTCTACTTCTGAAAAATGAAAAGGGAAAAAAAAACCCTTCGTTATGTGCTGGACTCACACTAGCTAATAAAAAGCAGGACTGTGTTGCTTTGCACTATGGCTGTCAGATTCTCAGCAATGAAATACAGACCCCGACTCTCCCGCTCCCCTGAGTCCTACCCCCTCGGACCACCAAAAAAGGAACAGTGGGGGCGGGGCACCGCGTATCCTCCCCTTCTCCCACTCCGGAGTGCATCTCCTTTGTTGCTTTGTTTTATTTTTAATTTTTGGTTTTTGGCCTGCACTCTCTTTTCCTGAATAAAGTTCTCCCTGTTCTGACAAACACAGTGTGATGGGTATGCAGGGGTTGTCTGGGGCTTTAGAGAGCTGTGATCCGGCTTCCTCCAAAAGGTACTTCACACTCACACCCAGAGAAGTCCGGGCATTGCCACAACGGCGTGTGTGTCTTCAAATTAAGAAAGAAAGAGAGAGAGAGAGATCAAAAAGAAAAAAACATTTCCATTTCACAAGGTCCCCCAGTGGCCTCGAATGCTCCTCCTCCACCATCAAAAATTCATAAAGGGGATCAGCATTCTTTACCAAATGGATCCCAGTGGCACCATAGACCCTGGTGGGGAGAGAGGCAATAAATATCGAATTATACACCTCATGGGAAGAAAGGACTGAGGACTGGGCTTCCAGCCCTCCCCACGTCCCTAGGGGAGCTGAGTCCAGACTCAAGGTCCAGCACAGAAAGGAAATGGGTCAAGTGTGTCAATTTCTAGACTGATGACCTTTGACTTGCTTAATGACACTGGGAGGCCACCACACACACACACACACACACACACACACACACACACACAAAGAGGCTAAATGCCTTGGAGGAAAGATATGGGGGGAGGGGTACTGTTTGGGGGCCACAAGAAAACTGCAACTACAGCCCTACTGTGGTGGGCAATTCCAGGACCCCCTTGTTCGCTGCCATTTGTCCTTGGTTAGTCCTGACACACTGAGTGGTGGGAAGCCCATGAGTGGGGATCTTCAATTACCACCTAGTTTTGATTCCCAACCCCAGGAACAGCTCATCTTCCGCCTCAAACTCCAAGTCTCTTGCTGGTTGCACCTCCAGACTTTGCCCATGCAGAGCCTGCCCTCTCCCTACTGTGCCCCCAGAGCCTTCCTCCTCACCCTGCTGATGACCCCACTCCCATGCCCACCTCTGGTCTCCATGCTTCCCCCACTTGGCCTGTCCCTCCGCCTGTGCAGTTGTGCCACCTCTCTCCTTCTAACTCCCAGCCCGGAGCTCTCCGCCCTGCCCTCCACCACACCCTGTGTCACTGATGCTAGGTCGAGATGGCGTCATCTATGTCCACCACCACCAAGGGAGAGGAAGAGTCTGGGGTCCAAATAAAATTCACGGGGCAATGAAAGCAGGGAAAAGCACAAACAGATGTGCTCAGATAGCATGCCTCTGCATGTTCTGAGTTTAAAAACCTGGGTGGTTATTCATTCAATAAGCAGAATATGAAGTAGGTACCCGGCACTCCTTTCCTCACACTGGAGGATCTAGATTTAACTTTTCAAGATACTCTCACAGCTCAATGCAGAGCAGAGTGTCCCAATTGGTTAATAAAAAAGAATACAATTTCCTAGAGGCCAGCACACTGTCAGGCAGTAGAACAGAGCCCATGGGCTGCGGGGCCCTCGCCCCAGAGGGAGTGCTCAGCAGCAGCTCCCGCCCCTCAGGTTGTACGTGAAGGTGACCTAGTTAGAGTCGGGATCTGGACAGGCATTTTTAGCTCCCACTCTCCCACGCCCAGGCCGAAGTTTTCTCATATGCATCTTCAAAGTCACTTGAAGTTCTTCATACTCCATCTTTCTGAACTCTCCTGCCGATTCCGTGAGGGAGTCCTTCAGACCCTGCTCAGTGGTAAGTGGCAAGAACGCTGCCCAGAGCACCCACACTGAACTGTTCCTTCTCCCTGTTTCCGGAGGAGCTCCAGCGGGGTGGGACCCAGCCTCCGCCGCTGCCAGCTCAACTCTGCAGGGACAGCTTTCCACCCCACCTCTGGAGGGCTTGCCCCTCCTCCTTGCCCCTTTCTCGGTGCCTCCGACCCTCCACCAAAAAGTGGGTGTGGGAAGTGAAAGGTGACACTCTGCTCAGTGCCGGGAAGGGGGCGGGGGCAGAGTTTCAGCGCCAGGCTCCATGGGGGCGGAGTCTGGAACTACCCGTCTAAAAGGAGGCGGGGACTGTGTGGGGACTGCATTGATCTGTGTTTACACTGCCCTACTAGACCTTAAGGGACTGCTGGGATTGGGGGTGGGGGGGTCCTAAGCTTTAGAGAGTGGTAACACACCAGCGCTGTGAGATTTTAGCACCACCTCCCCTCCCCTCCCCTCCCCTCCACTGCCACAGAGGGGAGAAGTATGCTATTCTTTTTATTAAGTTAAGATTGCTTTAAATTATTTCGGTTTTCAGAACATAAAATCAGTCATGAAACTGAACAGAAACACACAAGGATCACTCACATAGGCACCAAACTCTTTGCACTTATACCATGTTATAATATATATAATGCTGTATGCAAATGTATACTTATATTTTTACATATTATTAATATGTTGCATTTATATATTTCTAAGGTTTATATTTACAGATAGGATAGGTATAATAGTCTCGATTCCTGGGGGGAGGGGGAGTGAAGGAGAAATAGGTGAAAACTTGAGCCTCAAAGTGATTCAACAGTGCTCCGCAGTCACCTAGTTGACATGGGGCAGGACAGGACTGGGACCCACACCCTCACCTTCTTCACACACAGGAATAAGTACATGACTCACTCTTAGAAGTAAAGAAATTAGAACTTCCGTGTAGAAAAATAACATTGAAATAGTTCGGTCACGCCACATTCATTCACTAAAGGGAACAGTATTTACTCGTTAATAAAAGGATGAAGAATATAGAAGAGCATAGGATATGCTTATTGCTCAATGTGGAAGTTAACGTAACAGAATATAAAATCATGCGCACTCTAATATGCATAAAAGTACACCTATTTTAAAAAAGACCGAAGGGAGTGCACTAACGTGAAAATAACTGGTTACATGCTGAGAGTTACAGGGATTTTTTTCCTTCTGTTTTCCAGATGTCTGTTTCGTTGT
>PVKM010017957.1:0-25172 GCA_004027735.1 Carollia perspicillata
GGAGGGAATTTCAGGGGAAAAAGGGAAGGGATTATAGGAACAAGTATAAAGGACAGATGAACAAAAACTAAGGGGGGTGGAAATGGGAGGGAGGTGGGGAGCACGGGGGGGGGTGGACTGGGACAGGAGTAAAAGACAGGAAAATGTACTTGAATAACAATTAAAATAAGAAAAAAAGAATGTTTTCTTCCTTTTCTTTATTTTTTAATCTTTAAATTCAATATTATTTAATTTATTAAACACTTACTGAGAATCCTCTGTGCCAGACCTGAGAGAAAATTACAGGCTAGTTGAGGAGATGAAAGCGGGGTGGGGGAGGGCGGCCTATAATTAAAGTGTGAATAGAAGTTGTTCCAGCAAAATGCTATTGGAAAACACGGAAGACAGCAATTAAATCAACCCTTTATAAGTCCTGGAAAACTGAAGATAAGATGTGAGCCAGACATTGAAAGATGGATAGGAACTTAGAAAACTATAGCATTTTATCTCTTTTTTCTCTGAAAGAGAACCCAAATAAGATCTGATTGACTTTGGTGGTGGGGACACGATGCAACATATAGATGATATATCATAGAATTATACACTTGAAACCTGTAAATATAATCTTATTAACCACTGCCACCCCGATACATTTAATTAAAAGACCAAAAAACAAAACCTATGCTTGTGGTAATTAAAATACTTGCAATCCTTTCTTTATATCATACCATAGCTTTCCTGTAGTTTAAATATCTTTTCTTTTTTTATTAATTGGACCAAAGGTCTCAGTTTCAGCAAAGAAATAATTTGTTTCATTCAATACTGTTTTTCAAGTTTTCTACTCTCAAATAATTCAATGAATATGTGCTTAGCTCATAATATTACAATGTGCTGTGCTAGCCATGGAGGTTATGAATAAATGCAAGTCATGGCCTTTGTCTTCAAAGAGTATTAAGAAAGGCAGCATACATATTTTGATATGAACTCTGTATAAATGTATACCAAAAGAAAATGGAAAAAGTTGTACGTGCAGCTTCAAATACACATCTGCAGAAACTTGATAGAAAAGTTCAATGAGAAGAAGGTTTCACCCTGGTATACCCCTTGATCTCTGACCAAAAAAAAGACAGAAGATTCTGAGGTCATTACAGGAAAAATACTCCCTACTCCATGAAAGGAAAACAAAATGCAGCAGCAGCAGCTGGGTGTTGCTTTTGTGTCTTTAATTTAACTCTTTGTCAGCCTCAGCGAGGCCAAAGTTTGCCTCACTTCATGCAAAAATTCTTTCTTAACGTTTATAAGCATAAGTTCAATGGAGCAATTGCTCTGTCTTATCTGGATCCTTCTATTCCCAGCTGTGAAATTGATTGATGTTTTTAAGTCCTAAGAAGCCTCCCCTTGTAGATCAGTTTTCTGGTTCAAAGGGGAAAAAAAGGCAGGAGAAATTTTTTTAGGAAATACCTTAGAAACAAATTTAAGAGTGGTGTATAGCTAGATTTTATGAAGAGGGAAATCTCTGAAATTAGTCAGTGTATTAAGAGTGAAAATAAATGTCAAGAGAGAAGTTTCTTGGCCAATGTAATTATATGTCTCAGATGAACATTCGTAGCTGTGTGAAATTTTCTTCAATTTAAAGCTCTATATGCAATATTTCCATTGGCTTTGGCTGAGATCACTAACTATTTGGCAGAACAGAAACAAGATTCCGGTCCCAGATGTGTCACTGGTGATCAGTGCCACCTCACCTCTTGGTTCTCAGAGTTCAATTCAATTCAGCAAATATTTATTGAGTGCTTATGGCTGCTGACTTTCCTAAGTCGGAGAAAAATAATGAGATGTTAGTAAAATGTGACATGTCTTGGGTAAGACGGTGCCACATATGGAAAACCATGATCATCATTGGCATTTTAAACCAGAAGTTCAATTTAATTGCATTAATGACACCAGTAGTGTGCATTGCTTTGAGGTACAATGATTTCCACACCAGATTCTGATTTTTTAATCTTTCAGAATCACTGGATACACACCCCAGTCCCCTTACAAGCTTGGCTTGTAAGTAAAATAACACCATCCCCTGTCTAGCATCAGTTATGCACATCCCTAATAGCTCAGCTGAGGGACAGCATTAGCCATTATATAAACTAATTGGGTTAATTCTGCTCTGGAATTTAGGCAAATAATGTAACTGAGATAAACAGAGGGTCACTTATGCGTCCACTTGTACACATTTATCTACACTTTTTATTTATACTACTAAATGCTTAAAACAACACTAGGCTATAAATTTGCCTTTTCTTTCTGATTCTCTTGGCAGGGTTTCTTACATGCTTAACTTTTAAAGAGTGGAGTTCGGTCTCCTCTCAAATAAATAAGAGAGCAGTAGAAGGAAAAAACTGCAGCTACAAAGTAGTTCTAACCCATTAAACACAGATGGCTCACAGGGGGTTTAATCATCAGGAGCGAACACACATCATGCTGAAATATAGAGCTGTTTTCTATCACTTGTTACCATTTGAATGTCTGTCTCAGGAAAGTGAATTCCATATATCTTCCTGGCCATCAGTTGCCCTTTGAATACTCCTCTCTCTGATGTAGCTCGATTTCTCTTCAGAACTTACTGAGATGAATGAGCTCTTGCCACACGTAGAAGTGAAAGAAAACATTTCTTTCTCTGCCAGAACAGATGAGATTCGTCATTAGGCGAATGGATTTGACCTTGTAAAGTGGACCAAAGCAATTAACAAACAAACCCCTTTGGAGGCAAATTGCCTTTATCCTAGTCCTCTAACAGAAGCTTTTCTTTCTTTCTTTCTATTTTTTTGATGTGCTCCCAGCTATGTTGCAACTGATCACCTGAAAAGAATTCCAAACATGGGACTTATCCCATGGAAATCATCTCTAATTTTAGCCTTTCTATGCAGAGAGAATTTTATGGACACTTAAAAATTCATATGGATTTATCCTTAGCTGTCATTTGTCAATTTGCAATGATAGTAAGTCAAATTGATCAGAAGTTATTAAAGAGACCCATAAAACCAGTTCGATGGCAGCATATAAAATAAAACCGGAGATCAGCATTAGAGTCTATCGTAAAAAGGTAAAAAAACTCGATTTGAGGACTACTATGATACCTGAGAAAAAGATTGATTGCACTTTGCATCTCTTTCCTCAACTCATAGCATGAGTTCCTTTAATCTATTCGTCTCCTAATGCATGATCTCTCTTCAATAGCTTCTTTCCCTCACTTCTTATCTATCCTTATTCTCCTTTTATCTACTCTTCCCCTTTCCCGGAGACAACTGCTAGCTAAAACCCATTCTTCAAGACTCAAGTTTTAGGTGACATTTAGGAAAAGAGCGGCTACCAACCCCTGGGATAACAGCAAAAGAAAGCAGCTTCCTTACTTCCCCGCTAGAGTACAAGTTTAGCCGATGCTATTACAGCAGATGACATAATTTTGAGTAAACCCAGCTGATAAACCACGTGGAAGCTTCTCCTCCACCATGGACCTGCAAGACCTCTGTCTTACTATTTCATTTGTCTTTCTCACTGAGTTTGTAAATCACTCAGCAATTTGGACACTTAGGTATAGATGGAAAGTTGTTGTTTTACCCTGGAAATAACTTAGTCAGTTCAAGCCACTTGTGTCATGGAAAGACATCCCTTCTTCTAAAACGTTTATGCATATATTTTACTTATTTTATTCTTTACTTGGCAAATCTACCTTTAGAAAAACAAACAAAAGATAGGTAAGGGGAAAGATATAAGACTAGCAAAATAGCTCAGATCTTAGTGCAGTTTTTATTGATAACTTAAAAAATTATTACTGAGGGAAATACTAAATTCACTTACTATTATTTTTATTTTTACCAGTAGATGGCACTACACAGGTGTAAGAGATGTCTACACCAATGAGACGTGGGGGAAGACCGGCTCATCAACTCTGCTGACTGGTGTGAAACGTCCTCCATTAGAGTTACCTCTCACAAATATTGTCTCTAGCAGTCCCAACAGTCCAATGTGAGGGAAGAACATAAATTTACCAACACTAATTTTCTTTGCTAAACGGCACTTACTGTGTGACAGATAAATAGACCCTCTTATTTTCCTTTTTACCTAAGAAAGCTGAAGCACAGAGAGGTTAAGATTCCCTAACATCACAGAGCTAGGAAGTTGTAGGACCAGGATTCGGGCCAGGTATGGGATCTGGGCTGTGCTCCCATTGCTTTGCTCCCTTTCGGTTCACGAACACGCATCACTGACTCAGCTATTCAACAACTTTTAGGAGCTGACTTGAAAAACTAAGGCATTAAAATGTATAGATTCCAGTCAGAAAACCAGGCAAATTTTAGGAGCATCAGGCTAATATTGGGAAAAGCAAAGGGGTCTGCAGAGGGAGGAATACGGGGGAAGACAGGGCAAGCTAACAGTGGTCAGAAACATGAGAGGAGAGGATGCCATACATAAGATTCACCAATTCACAACTTTGTTTAGAGTCAGAATGCTGTATATTTTTAGAGAGAAGGGAAGAAAGGGAGAAAGAGAGGGAGAGAAACACCGTGTGGTTGCCTCTTGTGTGCCCCTTACTGGGGACATGGCCCATAACCCAGGCATGTTACTTGATTGGGAATCAAACCAGTGACCCTTTGATTTGCCAGCCGGCACTAAATCCACTGAACCACACCAGCCAGGGCAGGACATTGCATATTTTTAAAACAAATATATTCTTAATATCATTCAATTATATTTTACATTCTGGCTGAGGTAGAAAATATTTTAAAACTTTAATAAGCAGATTATAATTAGTTTACGTCTTGCAGCATCAACTCCAGTAACTCTCCCTTACTGCAGGCATCTATCTATAGATAACTTAGTTTCTTCAACCTGCCTATTATCTGACCCCATTAATTCCTCCAGTCTGTCTACCCAAGCACGTTTTCTCTTGACACTCTCTTCCATGTCTACTTTCTTTATTATCCTCATGGTCCATTTTTTTAAACCACTCTTTTCCCAATACCTTCAAAAGCCTACTGTTTTCTTTTACTACACTGGTCTGCCTCCGCTTGGGCTAGTCAATACCACCTTAAAACCTTCAGGAGTATTTGCAGGTTAGCTCCACCTAATGAATACCTAGTAACTGCACTAAGAGTGTGGATCTTTGTTCCCAAAGGGACTCTCCACGTGTTCGAGACCAGTCATTCTTACCTTCCTATTTTCCACTGTCCATTCTTCAAATCTGTTACCTTGAGGCACTCACACCTCACTGAACCTTTTTCACAAGGAAGAAAGCCATCTTAAAAGACCTTCATCAATTTCTTGCCACGACATCCCTAAATATATGTTCATAAGTGTTTTTTTTATTCTTCTGGTTTATTTAAGGGGATGAGAGATTCTTTTTAATTCTAAGCATTGTTCTCCATTGCATCCCTTCACATCTTCTTAGGGTTTTATGGCATCTATATGCCATCTATATGGCATCTTAAACCTCTCTGTTCTTCCATTTACCTAACCTCATTTATTTAAAGAAATAATAATTATAGTTGGGAAAAATCTTCATTTTTTTGAAGTAGCCCCTTCACTACTTCCAGATTTCCCTCCAAACTCCCTGTGAAGCTACATCTGCACGCAATAGCTCCACTTTTTTCCTTGCTGCTCACTATTCAGATCTCTAAGATGCAATTTTGAGTTCTACTAATCCACAGAAATTACTTTTTTCAAGATTACCAGCCTAAAATCAATAGTCACTTTTCAGTTCTGTTGATTAGTTCTGTGTGGGTTGAAAGGTGTCCCCTAAACGTTCAAGCCCTCAAGGTCTTTATAGATATAACAAGTTAACATCATACTGGGTTAGGGTGGATCCTAACCCAGTGACTGCTCTCCTCATGGAAGGAGATAAATTTGAATGCAGATAGACAGACAGAAAGAGAATATCATGTGATGATGAAGGTAGAGATTTGAGTGGTGCATCTAACAAGCCAGTGAATGCTGAAGATCATTGTCAACCATCAAAATCTAGGAGAGAGGTAGGGCAGAATCTCCACTGAGCTTCCAGAACTTCAATACCTATCATCACCTTGATTTCAGACTCAACAGATTCCAGTTGTTTTAAGCCACCCCATTTTCGGTACTTCATTATCATAGGCTGAGGAAATCACTGGCACTTCTGATTCTTACTACACCCTCTGGTTTTAGGAGCCTTCCACTCTGGCTTCTATGGCACCTCACTCATCTAGTCCTCTTCTTCCTTCTCCTTCTTTTCCCCAGTCTACTCTTTCCCTATGCCTGAGTGTTCAACTCTATCCCTTTCTTTTTTCTCTACAATTTTTTTGCAATTTTTTCCTCCATTTCTTCTTGTGGTTTGAGAGTTCATTTGAATAATATTTCATTGTATGGATGGATGTACAGTAGTTTGTTTATCTATTTACCTCTTTTAAGTATGTTTTATTGATTATGCTATTAGTTGTTCCATTTTTTCTCCCCTTTATCCCCCTCCACCCTGCACCCCCCTCCCTCTAGAATTCCCCTCCCTTAGTTCATGTCCATGGGACCTGACTCATGTTCATGCACATATAAGTCCTTTGGCTTCTCCATTTTCTCTGCTATTCTTAACTTCCCCCTGCCTATTTCATACCTACCAATTATGCTTCTTATTCCCTGGACCTCTTCCCCCCATCCTACCTCTCCTCTCTCCTCGCTGATAACCCTCCATGTGATCTGCATTTCTGTGATTCTGCTCCTTTTCTAGTTGTTTGCTTTGTTCATTTTTTTTAAGGCTCAGTGGTAAGTTCTTTGAACATTTCATATAATGAGGGCTTGGTGATGATGAACTCTTTGAACTTGACCTTAACTGGGAAGCATTTTATCTGCCCTTCATTCTAAATGGAAGCTTGGCTGGCTAGAGTAATTTCGGGTGTAGGTCCTTGCCTTTCATGACTTTGAATACTTCTTCCAGCCCCTTCTTGCCTTAACATTTCTTTTTAGAAATCAGCTGATAGTCTTATGGGAACTCCTTTATAGGTAACTGTCTCTTTTTCTCTTGTTGCTTTTAAGGTTCTCTCCTTCTCTTTAATCTTGGATAATGTAATTATGATGTGTCTTGATGTGTCTTGTTCCTCCTTGGATCCAACTATTTTGTGATTCTCTGAGGTTCCTGGACTTACATGTCTATTTCCTTTACCAGAGTGAGGAAATTTTCCTTCATTATTTTTTCAAATAAGTTTTCAATTTTTTGCTGTTTTTATTCTCCTCCCAGCATCCTTATGATTCAGATGTGGGAATGTTTAAAGTTGTCCCAGAGGTTCTTAAGCCTCTCCTCATTTTTTTGCATTTTCATTTCTTCATTCTGTTCTGGTTGGATGTTTATTTCTTCCTTCTGTTCCAGATCATTGATCTGAGTCCTGGTTTCCTTCCATTCACTTTTGGTTCCCTGTATATTTTCCTTTACTTTGCTTCATGTAGCCTTCACTTCTTCCTTTATTTTTTGTCTGTGCTCAATCATTTCTGGGAGCATCTCTGCATCTGATAGGTTGGCTGTCTCCTGGTTCCTTATTTCTTTTTCTGGAGTTTTGATCTGTTCTTTCATTTGGACCATATTTCTTTGTCTTGGTGTACCTGTTGTATTGTAGGGTGCAGAGCCCTAGGTATTCATCAGAGCAGGACAACCCACATTGCTGTGTTGTGGCTCTGTCTGTGGGGGAGTGGTCAGAGAGGTAACGATGGCTCTTGCTTGGCTCTCACCCACTTTCAGTCACTTCCCCTGCTTCCCACAAGCAAATTGGGCCCTTCTGGTGCTGATTACTGGGTGGGTGGGTTTGTGTAAATTCTAGGACCCTGTGGATCTCTCCAATGGACTCTCTGGTGAGACTGGAGTTTTTTCTGCAAATCCCACAGGTGTTTTCAGTCAGAAGTATGAGGTTTTATTTTCTCTCACTGGAACTGTGGGTTGCACAGTCTGTCTCACTAATGTTGTTCCTCTTGGCTTATATGCATGAAAATGTGGGGCCACCCACTCTACCAGCTGCCATTTCACCCACCTGGTCTGCTACCACTGCCTTGTCATGCATTGTTTATGCTCTGGCTTCCAGTCTCTGCCTTTCCTGCTGGTCTGGATAAATGTTTCTTCTTTAACTCCTTGGTTGTTGGACTTCTCTACAGTTTGACTTTCTGGCAGTTCTGGCTGTTTTTTGTTTTTAAATTGGTTGTTGTCCTTCTTTTGGTTGAGCAAGGAGGCAAAGTGTATCTACCTATGCCTCCATCTTGGCTGGAAGGATCTCCATTCACCTATTAAAGGGCATCTCAGTTGCTGCTAGGCTTTAGCAATTATGAATAAAGCTGCTATAAGCATTCATGTGGAGATTTTTGTATGGACATAAGTAGTCAATTCATTTGGGTAAATACCAAAGAGCATGTTTTCTGGACTGTAAGGTAAAAAGTATATTTAATTTTGTAAGAAATTGTTAAACTATCTTTCCAAATGACTGTGCTACTTTTCATTCCCACTAGCAATGAGTGAGAATTCCTATTCTTCCGCATTGTCAAAACATTCTGGATTTTGGCCATTATAATAGGTATGTAGTGGTATCTCATTGTTATTTTAAGCATGATCTTAAGCATCTTTTCATATACTTATTTGGCATCTGTATATCTTCTTTGGTGAGGCCTTTGTCTGCCAATTTTTAAAATTGGGTTTATTTTCTTATTGTTGAGTTTTAAGAGTTGCATTTTTCAGATACAAGTCCTCTACAGATACGTGTTTTATGAACATTCCCCCCAGTTTTATGGTTTGTCTTTTCATTCTCTTTCACAGAGCAACAGTTTTCAACTGTAATTTACCTAAGTAATCAATTTTTTTCTTCATGAACCGTGCTTTTTCTGTTTTATCTAAAATCTCATTGCCTAACCCAAGATCATCTAGATTTTCTTCTAGTTTTATGATTTTGTCTTTTACCTTTAGGTCTTTGGTCTATTTTGAGTAAATTTTTATACAAAATGTACAGTTTATTGAGTCATTGTTTTTTTTTTTTTTTTGCATGTTGATATTCACTTGTTCTAGCACCATTTGTTGAAGAGATTATCTTTTTTCCTCCCTTGAATCACCTTCACTTCTTTGTTAACGATCAGTTTACTGTATTTGTGTGAGTCTGTTTCTGGGCTACATCTGATTTTCATACTTTGTTTTTTAGCTTCCCGAATACAAACCTGAGTGTCACTCTTTACTCCTCTTTCCCAAGCACTTTACACATAATGCTACAATAATCCTATGCTATTATTAGGCCCATATTAATAGTGAAAGCCTCAGCTGAGAGAGGACTCTATTTATATAAATAGACTGTACATATTTATTCTTAACCCTTATGGCATATTACTGCACACAGCTTCTAAGTGGCAGAGCAATTAGACTTCAAGAAATGAACCTGCAACCATTACACTACTTTCTAAATATATTTTGAAGTCATTTGCCCTGGCTGATGTAGCTCAGTGGATTGAGTGCCGGACTATGAACTGAAGTCATTAATATCTCTTTATCCTCATTGCCACCATATTAATTCAAGGATCATCATCTTTCGTTAAGTTTACTAAGAGCACTTTCTTAATGGGTTTCTTGAATCCAGTCTGGCCCTAATCCAGGTTGTTACTTCTGAGGCACAAATCTGATAACACCAAACTTAAAACCATCTCATGGCTCCCCATCGCCTCTAAAAAAAGCAGACATTCCAAAATATGTTTACAACTTCCCCCTTCATCCAAATTTCTAACGGTGCCACACTAACCTGCTTGTTCTTCCCACGGGCACTGGGCCCGAGGTTAATCTGCATCTTTGTAGATGTGGGTCCATTTGTCTCTGTTCATCTTTTCTGTTTCTCCACTTGACTTCTTTCAGAGTGAAACTTAAACATCATGTCCTAGTAGAGTTGCCAGATCTAGCAAATAAAAACACAGAACACCTAGTTATAAATATTGCATGAAACGTACTTATATCAAGGAATCATTCATTGTTTACCAGAAATTCAAATGCAACTGGGCGTCCTCTATTTTATCTCTGAAAGACCAGACCCTAAGATTGGGCTAAGTGACCCTCTGTTCTGCTCCCATAGCATCCTGTGTTCACCCTATCACAGGATTTACTTCTTATCTGTTATTGATGTAATACATCCATCTCTGCCACTAGCCCTAAGGACAGAGATTGCATCTTTGCCAGCAACAGGTTTCCAGGATGTAGACATCCAATGCTTGGTGCTTAACAAATGTTCATTAAATATTTTTAAATGAACAGACTCAACACTTTTAATTCTAATACTTTGCCATTACAGGTTGCTATTAGGTGTATTATTAAGATACATTTTATACCTAATTTTGGTGTAGTTAGTAGGAATAGTTTTTTTTCATTTTTAACTTTAAAGTTCTTGATTTAGAGTTTTGTGAAATTGTATGAATTATCTTCAAGTAATTCCTGGCCAGCCTCAGCTCTTCTAACCATAAGGACAAAGTTATACAAAGTCCAGTGCTAAGATGCTAAGTTTGTAACTTGCCTAGATTGCAGCAAGAGTTTGGGCTTCCTTTCTACCCACATTCTGGAAGTGGTAGCTGAAATGCCAAATATTGCTCATTTACCCAATCTAAAGGAGAAAAATTATTGCTTTTCTATATCAGTCTTTAAAACAATATTTCCCCCTAATATGTGTAAAGGAACACTAATACATTTTTTAAATTTATGAACCTTTTATTGAATTTCTTGGGGTAACATTGGTTAATAAAATTATGGGTTTCAATTGTACAATTTTATGATACATCATCTGTATATTGTATTTTGTTCACCACCTAGAGTCAAGTCTCCTTCCATCAATATTTATCCCCAGCTATAGGTATTCTTTTTAAATGAAAACATATTTTAACTGTATTTATCAGCTATGTAAAACAAGTATGAACAGATTTCTATTCTGTATGAATTTTCATAACTTTTAACATGTTAATCTACGTACTGAAACCCTAGGATATGATATATTATATAGGGGAGGTTTTTAGTCTCATTAGTCCCCAAAATAGTTCTGTTAGTTAACACCTAATTTGGGGAATACTAACGTAGGTTTTGATGCTCTCCTCAGGGTAAGTATATCAGCCAGATTTTTATTGTTAAATACAGGTTCTTTGGAATGCCTGACTCAGAGATGCGATTACATAATTTATATAATAGACCGCATTTTATTGGGCCATGTTCATCTGTTTTGAGCTAGAGTGTCAAAAAGTTTCCAAAATAAATGTCTTTTGGATTTAGTGTATATAAAATAAAGTTTGTATTTGACACAGAAATTGGTAAGCCCATAAGGAGAAAGAACAATGTAAAATCCTAGACCAGTTATATATAATTTGTGCATTGCTGATTATTTAGTATTCTTGAATTTTAAAGCAAAAACTTCAAAGGTAAAATACAATTCTCACTAATAAAAAGCACATGTGACATGACTGAAGTCCCCATAAGCAACAGCCAGGGCAGGCCGGGTGTGTGATCAGAGTGCACGGCTGGCCACCTGTGAGCTGCAGCATGCGGGCCCCGCACCGAAGGTCTGCCTTCCACACCACAGTCGTTTCCATCATTTGAGTGAGGCTGAGTGTCACCATAGGGTTCATATGTGCCATGTTGCATCTGAAAAGTGGCACATCACCTATTAACCTAGAAGTGAGTATGACTGTTCTTATTTTTGTGAAATGCCATAGCTCTAATATTTAACAATAATAATTTTCACTTATTCAACCACATACACCAAGTACCTTGTCAGTTACTTTACATGACTGTGACAATAGTGAATAGTTTTAAGTACGTAGGGTACTACGCACAATTCTGTTTTCTACTTCACAGTATTTCAATTAATTCTTTTGAGAACTCCTTGAGGTCAAGCTCATTGTTTATGCGCATTTTATGGATGATAAAAACTGAAGCCACATACTTGAGACAAACAGCATGTAGCCAAGATGGGCTTTGACACGATCCCTGCCTGACGTGAAATTTGGGTTCTTAAGCATCATGCTGTTATAATGCCCCAGTTTGTACAGAATTTAGAATACTGATGTCAGTATTCTTTATTTTTATTTTTTATTTTTAGAGAGAGGGGAGGGAGGGAGAAAGAGAGGGAGAGAAACATCAATGTGTGAGAGAAACATTGATCAGTTACCTCCTGAGTGCCCCCTGCTGGGGACCTGACTTGCAACCCAGGCATGTGCCCGGACTGGGAATCAAACCAGCAAGCTTTTATTTCATAGACCAGTGCTCAATCCATGAGCCACAGCAGCCAGGGCCAATGTAGGTACTCTTATTGCCTTTAACATAGAAAAAAACTGAGGTTGAGAAAATATATCTATTTTGCCCAGGGTCTTGAAAGAATAGGTATATAAGTTTCATTGTATGAAAATAAAGGTATAGATTATGTGAAACTACCAAAATAAGAAAGAAGCACAAAATGTGAGGTCCAGGACAGAGAACATACAGGTCTTGGCTTTGAGGAGAGAAGGTGGGGAGGAAGAGAACGAAAAAAAAAATGGAGTACAATGAACCCTGAACAGCAAATTGGTCTTTCTAACAATTCTGTTTCAGACTTTAAGGAAAATCTTTGGTTATTTGAACTTGATGGTGTTTTTCATCTAATTTAGACACTATATAAATTTTGAAGAAAGGTTTGAATATAATGTAATATTTTTTTGCTGTTAAAAGCATTAGGAAATAGACCACTTGAGGTCAGGGTAACACCAAGAAGAATTTCCCAGCACTAAAACAAACCACATTGCAAACTCTTTATAAGTGCTTAGCAGTGACCTGAAACGATTCCATTTATGTGAGGCTTGAGAAGCGAAAGGGGCCTCTTGTGAACTTTTCAACCGCAGAGAGGAGTGTGCTTTAAGAAAATATATTCAGAGTGATATAACAAGTGCTAGATGTAAGCTGGTGAGTCTCCTTACTTAAGAACAAGTGTCAATAAAATATATTTTTCCTGTTGAAAATCAAAATAGTTCAAGCTTCAGAAATTATGTTTCTGAAAATTATAATAGTTAAATATTATACATTTAATATTCTTTAATTCTATAATCAATTTTTATTTTTTCTATTATTTTTGTATATGTACTATCTCATCAAATATCTCACAGTTTGTTTTTAAAGATTTCATTTATTTATTTTTAGAGAGAGGGAAGAGAAGGAGAAAGAGAGGGAGAAAAACATCAATGTGTGGTTACATCTCAAGCTCCCCCTACTGACCTGGCCTGAAACCCAGGCATGTGCCCTGACTGGGGATCAAACCAGTGACTCTTTGGTTCACAGCCACGTGCTCAACCCACTAAGTTATGCCAGCCAGGGCAGATCTCACAGTTTTTTAATGCAACATCTAATTGAATATTTGGGTAATATACATTTATATTTATAAAAATGGACATTTAGTAATATCAGGCTTTCTGACAGGAGTCTTTGGAATGTAAAAACTAAGATTTTATCATGGTTGTTGTTTGATTTCAACCTTTCCACAATGCCATGACTCAGATTCAAACCGAGGTTGCTGCGGCCACAACACAGAGTACTAACCACTATATGATCACAGTAGGTACCGGACCCTTTCAAGCAACCTTTCCTTTCAAGCAAACATCTCCTGGACAAAATGCTGGTTTCAGATCTCACAGTCTAAATGGGAGTAAGATTATAAATAACAGTTGATATATTAGAGAGATTAATGGAGCAAATTATTATTCCGCTAAGCATTTCATTGGCAACTTTCAAAATCACTCTGTGAGACAGCTACTACTATTGTCCCCATAGACAAAGAAACTGAGATTTAGGGATTAAGTAATTTATCCAAAGTAACACAGCTAGTCAGTGGTAGAGCCAGGATTCAAACCCCGATAGCTTGGCTCCGCAACCACCGCTTGTAATGATCATGGTACACTTGGACTCTCATGGAAAGAGCATTGTTGCAGAATCAGTTCTGACACAGCTCTGACCTTCATTTCTGTGCTTGGATTCCCCATCTGTAAAATGGGGGGCAATTCAGCTGATCCTTCGGATCTGTAGAAGGTCTTATGTTCTATGGTTCTCTCTAATCATTCCAGCAAAACTTTAGAGAAATGACTACTTATGCAATGTCCAAAATGGATTATATTATAAATGGGAAAAAAAACCCTAGAGAGAATGATTAATGATTTATGAAAGGGGAAGGTAAGATCATACATATTAATAACTTATGAAGTACAGTGAACTCATTTAGTGTTCCCTGTACATAGGAAAAAATTGCTTTTACAGATGCCTTTGGCAATTGCATGCCTAGGCTGTGGTACTTATACCTGGAAAACATTCATTTCTTTATTTTTTGGTTTTGTTTTATGTATTTGAATTAAGACAGCTAATGTGGCATGCTATTTTCAGAATTATATTTGTAATTAATGGTAAATTAGAAAAATTTTACCAGGGGGTCTTTCCTTTATTTCTAAAATACACTTGTCTGACTCTCTTGGGTGTGACCAAAGGACTTTAGACTTTGTTTGGATTTTCAAGTGAACTTTTCCTCTTTGTAACTCCATCTTCCATTATTATTAACCAGTCAGGCATGTTTTACTTTACACTGTGATAAGGGGATCAGAAACAGCTTCCCCACATCTAAGGTGATCTTAATCAATTGCAAGGAATGTATGAGTAGCATAGTATAGAAGCTTCCTGCCTTGAGGAGGAAGAGATCTCTTCTGAATTATTATTTTGATTCTATTGATAGAGGGAGAAAATTAGGTAACTTTGAAAGCAAGATACTTTTGACTGAAACATTCTGAGAGGACATAAGGTAAATTGTCACCCTCCCTTCTTGACCGTCAACTGACCTTTCACTTTTAACATATGTTTTGAAGCACCAGCCATGTTGATTTCCATGGCTGTTTGGGTAAAAGTTTCAGAGAAACCTACTGCCCCCAAGTCTTTAATCACTTTTTCAAACTTCAAATATAAGCATTTAAGATGCTTTTTAAGGGGCTCATAGAAGACTGGCTGACTGGCATTGACTAAGACTTCCCCCAAGGTGCCTTAGCTGGTGTGGCTCAGAGTTTTGAGCGCTGGCCAGCAAACCAAAGAGTCACCGGCTTGATTCCCAGTCAGGGCACAGGCCTGGGTTTGTCGGCCAGGTCCCCAGGAGGGGGCACAGGAGAGGCAACCACACACTGATGTTTCCCTCTCTCCCTCCTTTCCCCTCTGTCTAAAAATAAATAAATAAAACCTTAAAAAAACTTCCCCCAAGGTGGGTTAAGTAGCCCCTCATTCAACAGCCTATCTATGAGGTCTTATTAGCCAGAATGCAAAGCGAGTGGTGTAGGCTTATTGTGCACACAGTGTTGAAGTGGTGATTGAATCGTGAAATATACTCAATGTCCTCAGTTTTCTTTGTGGTGCAGCCGCAGGAAGGCCCGCTCATTTCTGGGGTATTTTCCAGGTTATATCAATGTGAATCAAGCTGTTGTGTGCTGATATTTCTGTCTTTCAATGCCATGAGGAGTGAGGGATGAAAGAATAAATGTATAATTCATGTGATAGGAGACTGACAGCAAAAATGAAAGCAAACTATCAGGAGTCTGTTTTTGGCAAAGGCTCCTTCCTATGGACTAATCTAAAAGTGTCAATGGGCAATTCATCATACGCACACATAATATGCCCCCCCCCAAAGAAGAGAATAAGTGTTAAACACGTTGAATTCTCCTACTTTGTCTTTTAACTTCTGTTAAATAACTTTAATTTTTTCCTATTGTTTTTGCTACCAATGCCCCCACCTCTAAAGACATCTACCACATTTTTCTTTTTTAGAAGAAGTAAGGTCACATGAATGGAATGAAAATCAAGTCTCACTAATGTCCAGGGCAGAACTGGCAGACTTCCAGAAATGCTTTTCCAAAATACTGGTCTCAAATTTTCATTGTTGAGAGGGAAGGCAGAGAGGGGATTTTGGAACACTGAGAACCTCTGGGGATTATCGCTGGCTCAGACACCTCATTACAGAGCTTTAGAGGCAGAGTGACAGGAGAGCCCTGGAGGCCAGGGAGATCAGGGAGAACTTCATGAACATAGGAGTATAGACAGAAAACACATAGAAGAAAAAGGGCGTCTTTTATTTGTGATATTCAGGTCATTTGCTTCCAACCTAAGTGCAACCCAAAATCACCTCCTTTGCACTGGCATCTAGATACTAATTTCCAATGAAATAATCAGTAAAATCATGTTAATTAAGGTGATAGGATTTACAAACTTGGTACGATAAAAAATGTGTATTGCTTTGCTCTTTTGTGAGTTTTACCAAACAGCAAAACATTATACAGCTGATGGCACATAGTAAGTGCTTGATAAAATTTTTTTGAATTAACTTAGATTAAATGTCATGTATGGATAATATAGCTATTGATCATATCTGAACATATACGTTCTGTCAAGCAGTGTGTTAAGTATCATGGAGGATATAGGAATACATTCTTAGATATAGATCCTACCCTCAACAGGTTTATGGTTTAACTATGATCATAATACAAATTCGCCATGCCTATTATTTATAGGATATGTTATGTATGTAGGATTAATAATTTCTATGTAAAAATGATTCTTACATAGATCCATTATAATAAACATTTTCTTTCAGCTACAAAAAAATAAAAGTCATTTTTATATAATGTAAGTTGCATTGAATTGACTTTGAGTGATTGAAAAGAAAGCATGCAATGCCACTTTAAATGTATTGTGTATTGGACTTTCAACTGGCAAGGGTGAACTTTAGCTTTTTAAAAAACTCATATAGTTATGAAGAAACTAAAGTTTTATTATTAAGTAAGTATCTGTGTGCCAATACCTTGGAGAAGAATTATCTCATATAAAGACCCTAATCCCTTTATTATAATAACAGTTATTTAAAAATAGGTCTCAATGTCACATGTGTGCTCACATGTGTATGTGAATGTTTGTGATTGTATGTGTGCAGATTAAAAATGCTTGAGAGGAGGAGAGGGGTAGAGAGAGTTGCCGTAAGGCCGTGATGAATTTATCCTTCACAAGTTAGTGACATGAGTTAATGACTAATATTAGTTTTTAAAAAGCTGTTGCTAAATATTTCACATAAAACATGATAAAAAGCAACATTTCTTCATGTTGGAATAAAAATTTACTCTGTATGTCTGCCTGGATTACTGCATCTCTGCCTCTAGTCTTATCAATTATACAATCCATAGCCCATCTCCCTACTGCAACAGAGTATAAAATGCACAGCTGATCAAATCACTTCTTTGCTTCAAACTCTTTTATGTCTTCAAGTACCTTAGGTTAAAGTAAAGCTCTGTAACATGGTTGACAAGCTTCTGCGAGTGGGCGTCTGCTAACCTCTCTAGTCTCTCTCCTTTGATGCTCCAGCCCCAGGCTGGTTGTTCCAATCCGGGAGAAGTCTTTGCCCTTTTTGATCTGTAGGCTTTCCTTTGTAATGCCTTTGCCTGGAAAAAAATGTTCTTTCTTTCCTCTTTGTCTAATTATCTTCCCAGGATTTGAGTTCTAACCCTAACGTTCATAGCAGCACAATTTACAATCACCAAGTGCTGGAAGCAACCTAAGTGCCCATCAGTAAATGAATGGATCAAAAAACTATGGTACATTTACATGATGGAATACTACACAGCAGAAAGAAAGAAGGAGCTCCTACCCTTTGTGACAGCATGAATGGAACAGGAGAGCATTATACTAAGTGAAATAAGCCAGGTGGTGAAAGACAAATACCATATGATCTCACCTTTAACTGGAACCTAATCAACAAAACAAACAAGCAAGAAAATATAACCAGAGACATTGAACTTAAGAACAAACTGACAGTAACCAGAGGGGCGGTGGGAGGGGATGATGGGAGGCGGGAGGGCAAGGGTTTTCAGGAACAACTATAAAGGACACATGGGAGGGGGTAGATTCAGGGGAGGGAAGTGGCGATGGCTGGGGTGGGGTTGTTGGGGGTAAAGGCAGACAACTGTACTTGAACAATAAAATTTTAAAAACACGAGGTCTTTGCTGACTCTTTGCTAACAATTGACTTAGGTGATTCTGCTCAGTGTCCTCCTACACCTTCTATTTCCCAGGTTATAGAAATTATTATACTTTATTATAACTGCTTGCATATCTATTTTCTTACTGCACTTTAACATTCTATGAATATAAAGATAATGTTCTCTTAACTTCTCAGTATCTGAAGCATAGTTGAAAAGCAATATTTATAGAATTTATTAATTAATTTATTCAGCTAATATGTAGTCCTTGGTGCTAAGTATTGTTCTAGGTGCTTGGTATATTGCAGTAAATAAACAGATACCACGGGTTTGGGGAAGGAAATCTCAAGGAGGTGAAACAATATTCTCTTTAGGCAATATTCAGGTACATGATGTCAGCATGGCCCAACACCAATGATGTCAGCCTTCATCACCTGGTTAAGGTAGGATTTGACACTACCTACTTTATCCATGGTAGAATTACTATTTTTTTTCCATTTCATACTGTATTTTGGAAGGAAATTAAACTTCACCTCTTGGAGGGAAGAAAATCGAAGAACTTATAGGCATATGTTAAAACTGCCACAGATATTAATAAGTATGTGGGGGAGATACTTTGAGGCCATTCAAATATCTTGTTCTACCTTAAAGTTTCACGTATGAATTACAGTATTCACTGGTAGATCTTACCTCCAATAATTATTACTGTGGTATTCTAATAGTGATTTTCTATTTTTCTAATTTCTTTTGTAGTTATTACTTGGAATTTTGTAAAGAGATTTAAGTATGTACATATAAATCATATATGTATATATAGTTTAACTGTAAAATATGTTTATTTTTTCATAGTAATTCCATGTCTATTTCTTAATGAAATGAATTCTGCACATATTGAAAAGAATAACTAAGTAAGAGAGCAGTTGGTATTCCACTTTGAAACTGCTCAATTCGGAATTCTGTGTGCTGACATGAAGTTTACAAGGTCTGAAGCAGGAATAGAACTGTGCTACCTAATGAGTTAGTGTGTGTCTATTGAAGCCACCTCTAGTGACATAAATATTGTCCTTTGAAAAGTATTTCAAAAGTTGTAAGCTTTGACATTTTCCCTGATTATATAGACTAGCTCATAAAGTAGACAATTGTCCTTGAAAATAATGACATGTATTATAACTTAATGACTTATATCAAATGTATTTTTATATCAAAATAATAAGGAAAATAGAAAAAAGTTCTGAAGCTCAGTTATGGGTAAAGGTAGAATGCTTCTGGCGTTGTGCTGAACAAAAGGAACAACACAGAAGCTCAGCAGGACTGAACTAGACATGGCACATGCTCTTCATTGGCTTGTTAAAATGACAGTTATCTTTCATCGTTTATCATCCTAAGTCAAAAGAAAACAAACCTAAGATAAAATAGATTCCTTCAAATTCTTTCACTAGATAGCTTTGCCTGGCTCTCATTTTTATTTAAGATGTACATGTGCATATTCAGGGGATAATTGCAACTGGAATTTTAAAATGTTGAAAACACAGAACCTGTGTTATCAAAGGCTCACTAGCCAAGCCTAAATAAACTGAAAAATTTCCTGAGTACACACAGTCAAAAAGAGCATTTCAGTGTGTGCCACGTTGTCTGAGGGTCTAAGCCTGACTATCCTTTCCCTTCTCCTACACACAGGACATACAGAGTTTCACTTTCGTCTTCCTTCAGTGGTTTCTACTTCCTCAATGGAATGATCCTCACTTTATTCCTCCTTGCTTCTCCTGTCTTCCTTCTTTCCATTTTGTCAAAACTTGCTTTTGTAGTACCCATTGCCCCTGTAGCTCTCTACCACTAACACCATGTAATTTCTCTCTGTATTTCCTTAGCATTTATAATTCTATTTCTCCTTCTACCTTTCTCTTCTCCTCTTCAGTCTTATTGCAGGGGGAAGAGAACAGTCTGATCATTAAATACATGAACACAGTCACTTTGATCATCTAGATGCCTTTCTGTACTTGTTCAATGTATACACATATGCGCAGTGGTGCTTTACACACAAAAACAAGTGTGATTGTTCTGTCTGTACCGGTCATGTCAATCATGAGTACACCCTTCAGTTTTTCTCCTGGTCTGATTGATTAAGTCAGTCAAAACATCAAACTAGTTTATATGACTAGAGAGTATCACTCTGTGTCTTGTTTGTTATGACATGCCATGGTTCCCTGACTTTTTAAAAACGTTTTAGGTTATGACATTTGCTTTGAAATCTGCTGCTACTGCTTCTTAAGAAAGGTATCTGTGAAATCTCCAGCTTTTCAGCCTCCCAGTTGGAACTCGTCACTCTCTTCTGAATGCTTTAGTGATGCTTTGATCACGTCTCTATTACTTCATAGGTTATAGTTAGCTGAACATGCAAATGCTTCCTCTGCTAGAATATACATTCTTCAGAGACCATTTTTGATACCTTTAGCATTTCATAGAGTTCATTTTATTTAGCAGCTGTCAGGCGAATGCTCGCATTCTATAAATGGGTGAATCCTCTAATTCTAATTTTCAAAATTAAAAGTTTGAGTTAACACTAACCCAGAAAAAAATGATTATAAAGAACTGGCAGCAAGAAATGTGCTATGTGATTTCAAAGAAAAATAGTCGCTATATTAACTCTTAGTTCTTATATTATACTCAGCCAAAAGATGGAATAGTTTACCTTTGCCTATTCCCCTGCTTGACTTTATAGATCTACAGGAAAAATAGTAAATATAGTAGGATTCCTGTGCTTATTCAGGAAAACATTTTTTGTATGTTTTTATTGAATTAAAGGCAATGCACGTTTTTCATAGGCAAAACTGCTTTGAAGCTTTTTACTTAAAGTTTACGTACCTTTTAATTGGTAACATGTGCTCTGTGGATGTCTATGAATGTGTACACAGTATTCCTACAGATATAGCTGTAAGGAAACAATACAAATCCTTCTTATCTGTTTATGTTTTTGCTTTACAGCTTCTAAAATTTACTAAATCTAAGTATTATGGCATTTTGGCAAATAAAAACATCTAAAATGCATTTATTTATGCCTCTGTCTCTTTATATCACACATGTACATTCACAGGCAGAGGACAGAATAAGAAAAAAGAAGAAGAAAGAAGAAATGTGTGTAAGTGAATGTATCTGTGGGATAGCATATTTATGTTTGTTCCTCTGTCAAGAGATCCATGGCTGTTGGTCATATGAATAACTGTATCTGTATCTTTATACCTCATTCTCTATGTAACTGTATCTACACATCCTGGTAATTACAAATTTTTTGCTAATTTATACTTTCTAATTTTAAAAAATGAGCATATTTCATGTTACAAAAGACAAGAATTATTAAAATTAGAATGCTAATAATTATGCTACTGATTACATAAATAATACAAAGTTTGAGTTTTAATGTTACAAATATGGGTATTTAATTAAAATAAAAATGCAAGGAGCTTTTCTCATTGCTAATGATTTTTTTTAAAGTATAATGTGTTTTGCTCTCTACAACACAGAGTAAAATATCAAATTGGAATAAATATTTGATTAATTTGACCATCCCTGGTTTTTATTCTCAGGACAGATTGCGCAATGTGTCTGTGCAACTTGAAGTGGATAAATAGTCAAAAAATTAAAACTTTTTGTTATGTAAAACGAACAAATGAGCAAAATAGAACCAGAAACATGGAAATAAGGAACAAGCTGACAGTAACCAGAGGGGAGGGGAGAGGTGATAACAGGGGAAATGAGAGGAAGGGTCTAGTTAAGGAACATGTAGAAAGGGCCCAAGGTAATGGACAACAGGGTGGGGACTGACTGAGGGAGTGGTGGGTGGGTGGATGGGGCAGGGGTGAGAAACTGGGGAGAAACTGGGACAACTGTAATTGAATAACCATAAAAAATTTATTCACTATTATAAGAATCTAATTTTTACATTATTATTTTCAATAATTTGACACATATTACATGTGAAAACGACTTTGTGTATGATTTGCAAAATATATCAAATAAACATTTCCTGCCAAAATATGCTTAAAATTTGAAAACCATATAGATTATTTAATAAAATAGCTTGTTCAAGAAGTGATCCTCATCTTTCCTTTTTATTCTTAGTTCTAAATGTCTTTCCTCTGGTCAGTAGTTTCACACTGTATTTGTTTATAAAGAAGCTCACTTAAATCTCTAGGGTAATCTGGCTGACTCAAAAAGTTGTTATTTCTAAATATATATAATCAAACAGCAACATATGTGTTTCCATGCCTATGGAAACATAAATGATTTATTAATAATATAAATATGGACATTTCAGTTTCAGTAAATTAACTGGTTGTCAGCCTTGAATATAGTATAAGGAAAGCTTTTGTTGAAAAGCACATAGAAGAAAGAATGTCTATTTAAATCAAAATATTTATCCATTAGCCTGAAGTAGAGTCATTGCTATAATTTTTATTCTGATAGCATTTAAAGGATGTGAAATAATATGTGTCATGAAAATAAATAATCACATATTTATAAATAATCACATATTTATTTTCTGGAATTTTATTTTAAGACCTGGGAAGGAAAACTTAGTCTTAGATTCGTACTGGTGAATATATTTTGTTTAGTCTTTTTCAAAATAAAAACTAATATGAGAAATGTTTAGGCAAACAAATAAGTCTTTGGTAAACCATCAGATAATAAACAAGGTTACTAACCAGTTTCTTCCCTTCCCTTCCCTTTCCTTTCCCCTTTCCCACTTCCTTCCTTCCTTCCTTCCTTCCTTCCTTCCTTCCTTCCTTCCTTCCTTCCTTCCTTCTTTCTTTCTTTCTTTCTTTCTTTCTTTCTTTCTTTCTTTCTTTCTTTCTTTCTTTCTTTCTTTCTTCTTTCTTTCTTTCTTTCTTCTGAATTCAACAATCTTCAAATCTTTGTGTGTGTCAGAATAGGTAGGACTTGATTTAATTACAAGAAAAAACGGACCCACAAGCCATGTCCTGTAATATGTATGAATTAATCATATATCAGGTTTTCTATGTGTATATTTTTCATGGCAGTTGTTTACTATAGGCTCACAGTTTCTTCATGATTTACATGCATGTGTGCACACACACACTTATTTTACTACAGAAAAAGAGGAAAGGAAGCTCAAATTCTTATTTCAACTTATTCATATTTTGGGTGAGAAAAGGACACTGAAGAAGATAATAAAATTATGCATTCACTAAAAGTAAGATTTAGAAAAAAATTTAAATTACCTTCTTAAAAAATTGACCAGACAACCCCCCCTCCATTTTAGTACTCAGATCATAATGAACAACAGATGTAGTTAGTTTTTATCTGCAGGAATGCAACCTGTGCATTGTTCTAATCAATCCAAGAACCACCTTTTCTCACCATTTTGTGGTCTTCATTGAGTTTCTCTCTCCCTTCCATATTCTCTCTCCATTCACCTGTGTCCTCTTTCTTCTTTCAGGGAGGAAGATTCGATAATAATGATTAAGACAAAATAGGTGAGGTACATAGTATGAAGGAAAAAACTGAGAAGAAGAGATTATAATAAGAGAGGGAGTTGCCTTAGGTTCCTAAAAGAAAAGGCAGGTGTGCAGGGTGAGATGTGCTACACATTCTTTTTTCATTTCCCTGTCATCTCTCCCTCTCTTTAAGATCACTTGAGTATGTATAGGTATAAACAAAAGAAAGAAACACAGATTGCTTCAAAGCACACATCTAGTTTAGAAATTTGTCCATGAGGAGAAAATTCAGTGTTTGGAAGAAACACAGATTGCTTCAAAGCATGCATCTAGTTTAGAAATTTGTCTATGAGGAGAACAGTGTTTGGAAGATTATTTTTTTAAATTCTACACTGAAGAAGGTGTCACTGCTTTTATGTAATCATTTAATCCATTATAAGTCTCAGAAGATTGATCTATTTTGTAACTTTTGTATGTCTCAGTTGTGAATATTGTGTGGTGTGCTTCAGTTGTTGTGGTTGATGCATTGATAGTGTTTAGGGCAAGTTTTGTACTATGTATAAATACACAAATCTTCCAAAGGCATTGTGTTCTAAAAATACCTTCATTATTTGGTGTATTGGAACTTAGTATGCCTTTTTTCTACAATAGTAAACAATATTAAACATAGTGGTTACGATCTCAGGACAATTTAAAAAGACACATTTGGCCTAACTCTGCATCCTGAATTTTTCCTGGCCAGAAACACATAAGAAAAGGAATGTGTATAAGTTCACAATCCCTCCAGCAGAGGCAAGGCTTTTAGCCTAGTAACATATCTTCTTTTCCTTTCTCCCTTTTGCTCTCTCCTTCTCACTTCATCTTTATTTCTTCTCCCTCTCTCAACATCACAGTGGTGGAGCATTGAGCAGCGCATGAAGAGAACCCGCTCCTGCATATAGAGTGAACTCAACTTATACCTGCCCAAATTCATTACGCAGAGAGTGCCTGTCTAAAGGAACAGGTGGGAGAGAACCACGTGATTGCCTTGTTCTACAAAAGAGAGACTTTATTTCAAGATGGGGCTTTGCATTTTCCCTTGGATTTTCTCAGGCAGTAAGTTGTCATTGCGTGTATGTCAAATAAGGAAATATTTCGATGGCATCTGGGCTACCCAGACAAGGCCATTTCACTACACACTCATGACACAAAGTTCCACATGCTGTTGACCTTGTCTGTACATATTGTACATATTGCATCTACTTAGGGCTTTCGCACTGATGGAGGGCTGGATTAGCAATAAGCATGTTTTATTTTTTTAAAGGCAATATTCTAGAACCACAAACATTTTCAGTTTCTTTGGGTGTGTTTTGTAATTCTTGTGTCAGAATGATGCTCTGTGTCATGTCTCTGAATTTTACACGATTGCATCCTCAGTTTAGGGTTGGATGTAATTTGTGTGCATTTAACATCACATCTCCAGATCTGGTCAAGATTTTCCCTTAAACCTAAAGGAAATAGTTAAGAGAAAACACTCAGAATATAATATTTTAAAAAGACTCAGAATTAGTCTGGCTATGTTTAGATTTCTTCCAAATTTTGGCTCGGTTTAAAGCTTTATTGGCAGACTCATTCAGAACTGTGGCTTTATCCTCTTTTTTTTTTCATTTGACTAATATGATTTGTTAAAACATTCTCTGTTTATTTCTTCTTGCTTAACATTTTTCCACACGGCAGGCATAATGAATT
>PVKM010017958.1:0-25443 GCA_004027735.1 Carollia perspicillata
CCCTTTGTCATTCCATTCGCGTGTGTTCTCAGATGTTTGGGGCAGGGGAAATGACAAGTCTTTTAAGAAGCATGGCAGGATCTGGCTGTCATCAACCTCATTAATGAGGCTGCTCAAGCAATCTAAAGCAAAATAACTTCTGCACCAAGGCCAGGCTTCAAAGAGCAGTTGGAAGGAAGAAGTGAGGGAGCAGTAGAATCCGTAACTAGGCTGTTCAGAGAAGTCTCCTGTGATTAGAAAAAGGAAAAAAAATGTAGTAATTACATTTTGCTGAGACTCAGAGAATTCAGAAAGCATGGTCTCACCTTCATCTCCCCTATTTCAGATGGAGAAAGATGAAATAAAAGTAGATGTGGATGTAGCAGAAAGTAATTTCAGGACTTCCCTGGGATGAGTAAAGCAATTCTCTCTCCAGTGCGAAGACAGGGAGGTAGAGAAAGCTTCCTCCAAGCGGTAAAGCTGCAGATGCAGTTATAAAGTTACAATACCCAGTTAAAAGCAGGAGCAAGAAAAAAGCTGCAGGAGACCCGTCAGGAGTCTGTGAACTGGCCCGGAGCCTGGGGCTTGCTGACATTTGAAAGAGAGTGAGGAAGAGTTTCAGAGGCCTTGGACTTGGAGTTATGGCAGGTAGTACAGCAGTGATAGCAGGAAGTGGTCAAGTAATGGTGGGAATCAGGCAGGTGGAGTTCAGAGTCTGGCCCCTCTTCTTCCTCCTGCCTAAATTTGTACAAAATTACCCAATCTGCGTAGGCGCAGACCTCCTGTTTCTGCTGCATACCTTGCCAATGACGGCACAGTGGGAAGAAGCAGGCCCAGCTCACTCCACTGTCTCTCTAGGCTCCTGCTCACTCTGTCACGGGGGCACAGTAAGAGTGAGGGGGAGGCAGTAACAGATGTCAAGGCCTCAGTGCAGCCTGTGACACAGAGGGAGTGCTCAGCAAACGTGAGACCGTGATCTTCGCTGTTGCAGCCAGGCACTGCAGTGGAGGTATGCCATGAGACCCTGGGTGTGGCAAGCGTGGAAGGGCTGGGTCAACCTCCTTCTCTGGGCCTTCAGGAGGCTGGACAGCTACAAACTCTCTTTCCCAGACTCCCTTCCAATGAACAATTCTTAATTCTAAAAGCAAGTTTGTCCAATTAGATGTGCTTGATTGAGACTTGGGAGGTGGAGAACAGGTCCCGCTTCTTTCAACTGGGTCATCACTGTCAAGCTGTGCAGTAGAGAAGTGAGGTCTTTTCAGCCTCTTGGAGCCCATTCTCCAGCCTCCTGGGTGTCCAGAGGCAATGTGGCTTCCTGATAGCATAAACACAGTCTCCGCAGTGGGTTCTTGACATCAGTAGCCCGAGTGGTGGCCTCAGAGGTGATAGCCGCCCTGGTGGGTCAGTACTGAAGTGTTCTGGGTCATTTCTAGAAGTCCAGTCTAGAGCCCACATCCGTAGCCTTCCCAGAGATTTTGTAAGCATGTTATTCCTTACCTTAAGTTTCTTCTAAGACCGTATCTGCTTCCTGCACTAAATCCTGACTGCTACATGAGGTGTTCACATTTCTTTCCTTCACAGTCTCAATTGTGTACCATATTTCTACAAGAGAAAAAAATTTGAAAGCATTATTTGCTTCACCTGGTAATATATTATTCTTCCTGCATTACTCACACCTACAGAAAGACTGACCAATTACCCCATCCCTATATAACCAAGCCTAAGACATTGGCATCCCCTGTGACAGCTGCCCAAACTGCTCTAATGCCAGGACGTCACTAACCAGAGTGAGAATAGAGCAGACTTCACAATCCCAAACCAAGAGAGTGAAGCCCAGTCAATATTGATGTTCTCATGGAATATTGAAAATGGAGGCGCTGAGAGGAAAGAATTTCTCCAGTATTGCCAGAGAGACAGGGAGTGTTGATGACTCAATATGAATCTTCCCATCAGCCTGGCAGATTCAGCATTTTAATCTGGCATGACTCACCATGCCTCAGCGGCGACTGTGTTACTTAAGAACAGCCACTCCCTTTGCAGTGGGCTCAGATCCTTTTTGGAAGGAGGCAGGAAGTGAACACACTCTGCAGCCTTCTCATCTTAGCTCCTTTCACTTTTGATAAAGCATTAATTATGCTGACCATCTGATATATGCACTGGTTCAGTTGTCACTGCTTTAAGACACAAGTAAGCATTCTGGTTTGTTTGGGTTTTTTTTTTTTTTTCAGTCTTTTGTGAGTCTGAAATCATTTTATCAATGCTTCCGTTCCACACAGCCTGGAAACTGTTCTACCGAGAATCTGTTTGTGAACCTACAGATTTGACTGAAAGTCTGAGCTCATCTCTGCGAGAAGCCCATTAACCCTGGCGCCTTCTTTTACCCCCCGGGACCTTGACTTGCATTCCCAACAAGTAGACATTCACTCCTTGGTCAATTCTTAATTATCTGCGTGTGGTTCATGCAGAGCCATTTATTTCGATTCAACGAGGAGACATCGAAAAGGGCAGGTTCTGAGTTCTGATAGATAATAGGTTCAAATCCTGAGTCTGCAACATCTGGCTCTGTGACCTTGGACAAGTTACTTCATTTTTCTGGGTTTCATCTCCTAATCTATAAAAAGGAGCCAATAAAAATACTTAGGTTGTATGAGATAAAAGATATATAAGGTAAGTACACTCAACAAATGGTAGCACTTAAGCAATAGTAGCAATCAGTATTATTTGCTGGATGTTACAAGAATGCAAAACTGAACAAGCCACAGTCGAAACCCTGTAGAAATGTCTGATCTAGTAGCGGAGGGTGCAGCGTGTGCATAAGTGAATTTAAGAGTCTGAGTGAGAAGTGCTATGTGGCTGAAGAGCCCGTCCAATTTAGACTTCAAGCTTATAAGTAGGAGTTCTCATTGGAACGTGGTCTAGGGCTCTGTTCACAGGTGGATAGGAGGTGGCCCAGGAGGAATGAAGCGAAAGAGCAATAGGGCGGTGAAAAACAAACCTGATAGGCCTCTCTGAGGAAGGCCTTAGAGGCCAATTTGAACTTGAATATTCAGGTAGCAAAAGCAGCTGCAAGTACTTCCCCCTCCTAGTAGCCACACCCTTAGGTAATTCCGTCCCACAAATAATTTTTAAAACTGCCTTTATCCCTTGAAGTTGTATTTCCTATTTTTTAAAATGGTGCTCAATTACAGTTGCCCCCATTTTCCCCCATTACTCTTCCCTGCCCTGCCCACCCCCACCTCCCACATTCAATCCTCCCCACCCCGGACAGTTGTCTTTGCCCATGGGTCCTTTATACAGGTTCCTTGACCCTTCCCCTTCTTTTCCCCATTGTCCTCCCCTCTTCCCTCTGGTCACTTTATTGTTCCCTCTGGTCACTTTGTTCTTTATTTCCATTTCTCTGGTTCTATTTTGCTCACTTGTTTGTTTTGTTCATTAGGTTTCACTTATAGGTGAGATCATAGATGTTTGTCTTTTACCACCTGGCTTATTTCACTTAGCATAATGCTCTCCAGTTCCATCCATGGTGTCGAAGAGTAGGAGCTCCTGCTTTCTTTCTGCTGCATAGAATTTCATTGTGTAAATGTACCATAGTTTTTTCATTCACTCATTTACTGATGAGCACTTAGGTTGTTTCCAACTCTTGGCTATTATAAAATAAACCCTGCTATGAACATTGGGTGCATAGTTTCCTTTGAATTGATGATTCAGGATTCTTAGGGTATAATCCCAGCAGTAGAATTGCTGGGTCAAAAGACAGTTTCATTTTTAGTTTTTTGAAGAAATTCCATAATGTTTTCCACAGTGGCTTCACCAGTCTGCATTCCCTCCAACAATGCACTAGAGTTCCCTTGTCTCCACAACCTCACCAGCACTTGTTGTTTGTTGCTTTGTTTATGATAGCCATTCTGACCCGTGTGAAGTGGTATCTCATTGTGGTTTTATTTACATCTCTCTGATGGCTAGTGATACTGAGCATCCTTTCATACATCTCTGGGCCCTCTGTATGTCCTCCTTGGAGAAGTGTCTGTTCAGGTCCTTTGCCCATTTTTTTATTTGGATTGTTTGCCTTCCTCATGTAGAGTTGTGTGAGTTCTTTTTATATTTTGGAGATTAAACCCTTGTCCAAGGTATGATCGGCAAATATTTTTTCCCAAATGGTTGGTTCCCTTTTCATTTTGCTGATGTTTTCTTTAGCTGTGCAGATGCTTTCATTTTGATGAGACCCCATTTGTTTATTCTTTCCTTTATGTCCCTTGCCCTGGGGGATATATCAGTGAAAATACTGCTGTGTGGAATATCTGAAATTTTCCTGCCTGTGTTCTCCTCTAGGACTTTCATGGTGTTGCAACTTATATTTATATTTAAGTCTTTTATCCATCTTGAGTTAATTTTTGTGTATGATGTAAGTTGGTGGTTGATTTTCATCTTTTCGTACGTAGCTGTCCAGATCTCCCAACACCATTTTTTGAAGAGGCTATTTTTACTCCATTTTACGCTCCTGCCCCCTTTGTTGAATATTAATTAACCATAGAGACTTGGGTTTATTTCTGAGCTCTCTATTCTGTTCCATTGATCTTTGTGTCTGTTCTTATACCAGCACCAGACTGTTGTGATTACAGTGGGCTTGTAATGCATTTTGATGTCAGGTATTGGGATCCCTCCTACTTTGTTCTTCTTTCTCAACATTGCTGAGGCTATCTGGGGTTGTTTATGGTTCCACATAAATTTTTGAAATATTTGTTCTAGATCTGTGAAATATGTCATTCATATTTTAATAGGAATTATATTGAATTTATAAATTGCTTTGAGTAGTATGGATATTTTGATGTTAATTCTTCCAGTCCATGAACAGGGTATATACTTCCATTTATTTGTGTCTTCCTTAATTTCTTTCTTCAGTGTTTTCTAGTTTTCCGAGTACAGGTCTTTTACCTCCTTGGTTAGGTTTATTCCTAGGTACTTTATTTTTCTTGTTGCTATAGCAAATGGGATTTTTCTTCTAATTTCTGTTTCCGATATTTCATTGTTGGTTTGACCTATATTCTTTGAAGTTGTATTTTCAAGAAAACGTGTGTGTGTGTGTGTTTTCTTGGCACCTTTGAGTAGGGCCAGAAATGGAACTGCTTTCCCTATCTAGGTTTTAAACAAGTTAAGAAAATAAGACAAAGGAGAAGGCAGAGAGAAGCCCAAATGCATCTTAATCACTGATAAAGTCTAGGTCAGAGACATTGTCAAATAGTTTCTTGTACAATATCCAGAATTACCCAGGCTTATCCATAATCAGTGGATAAGGGAAGTCCTGCTGCTGCCTTCCCCAGAGAGGGAAGACGAAAGGCCTGGTTGGGGGACTCGGGAGAAGGTCAGAGTGAGTGAGAGGCTGGAGGGAGTCAGGAGCGTTACCTCCACGTAGAGGAAACTCCAGGAATGGGGACAGGTATGTGGGTGGTAGCAATGAGGGAGACATGTTCTATAAAATGGGGTCTTTATAACTGCTTGGAAGTTTCTTAAAAGCCACATTCTCTGGAAATGATCTTTTATGATGGCTAATTGATGGTATGACCTTCTGTTAAAATAAAATCATGAAGATTATAATTTGTAGGTCTTTTAAAAATGAGATTAGAGTTTAGGCTGAATGGTATTAACAACAAAGAGCATACTTGAAAGTTTATGAATAAGAATAATGGAAAAACTGAGGTGAAAGAAATGCAATGTGGGTTTGGGAGAAGAAGCAGGACTTTTTTTCTGAAGGTTGAAATTGGGCCCAGAAGCGGAGAGGGTGTTCCGAGTTATCCCACGACCTTACGCTGCCCTCCAGCAGAATCCTGTGACTATTAATAATGCTCATGGTAACAATGGTTAAGCTCTGGGAGCACTTACTGCGTGCCAAGCCCTGAACCAGAAGAACAATCTTTTATTTGAGCCTCATAACAAGCCACTGAGGTCAATATTTTTATTTCCAGTGTTTTTATTTTATGGATGAGGAAATCAAGACTTAGCAAGGTCGATAACTTATCCAAAGTAAAACAATTAATAAGCTGTAGAGGGAGGATTCAAATCTAGCTCACCAATTCCTTTCAACCTTGCACCTTTTATCGTTGTTTTATGGTCATCGGTATTCATTATCTGATTTTTAAATGTTCTATGGTTCGTATTTCAAGTGTAATACATTTTTATATTGCCAAACATTTAGAAACTACACATTACAAAAACTAAGAATCATCTATAATTTCCCAGAGGGATAATCACTGTTAAAATTGTGATGTACTGTATATCCATTCATTCTCTCTTTGGTATACATATTTACTGTGTTGTGGTTGTTTTACAAAAAGGGGAACATACTGCTTATATGTTTTGTTACCTGCTTTATACACTCAACAATGCATTGTAAACATTTTCCGTGTCATTCTTAACCATGTATTCTTCTAAAACACCATGTTTAACATTGTAGTTTATTCTGTTGTATGAGGTCATCATAACACATTCAACCAATCTCCTATTAATGGCTGATCTAAGCTGTTACAATGTGTTCACCATATAAACAATTCTGTAATGAAAATGTTTGCAGCCATTTCAGACACTATTTTTTTCCTAGTCTGAAGCCATTCACTCTCCCCCTTTTTTCTCCTAATGAAACCTCCATTTTTAGAAGTTAGAAGAGAGATATCCTTTGATCTCAACTTCCCTCAGCTGCTTTTGCACTTAGACACGGCCATGGGGCTGAGTTCTAGACAATGGAAGTTGTATGCGTTGTTCCCTAGTCAACGTGAAGAAGTGGCTGTGCTTCTTCAGTTCTCTCTGTGCCCATCTGCTTGGATGCACCCGCGGCTGCAGCTCTTCCGTGGTCCTAGAGGGAGGCTGTGTTAGCCAGGGGTCTCCAGAGGGACAGAACTCACAGGCTATGTATGCGCAGAAAGAGATTTACTGTAAGGAATTGTCTCACGTGACTGTGGAGGCTGGAGTCTGAGATTACAGCCGGCAAGCTGGAAACCCAGGAGAGCTGATGCTTTAGAGCCAGTGGGAGTCTGAAGGCCAGAGGACCAGGAGAGCGGGAGGTATAGATTCTAGCTGGAGTCTGAGTCCAAAAATAGGAGAAGACCAATATCCCAGCTCAAAGACAGTCAGGCAGAGAGAAAGTTTCCTTATTCAGACTTTGATTTCCTTCAGGCCTTCAGCAGATTGAATGAGGCCTGAAGACATTGGGGTAGGAGGGGGGAGGCCATCAGCTTTACTCAGTCTACTGATTCAAATGTTAATCTCACCCAGGAACCCCTGTACAGAAACACCCAGAAATAATGTTTTACCAAATCTTCTGGGCATCCATGCCCTAGTACATTAACACACAAAATCAACCATTGAAGGGGTAGAGTCACAAAATGAGGAGTCTGGGTTACTTGACAAGAAATCTTGCAAGACCAATTATCTTCCCTGGACTCTTCTGTAGAAAGACAACACAACACAAAACAAACACACTTCTATTATGCTGGAGCCATCATGCAATTATTTCTGCTGTGACACGGAATAGACATTGTTGAAAGAACCCCACATTCAGCAAAACTGTACATTCAAAATAATGCTTTTAGGAACATTGGGGTTATCATCAGAGCACTAAAAATGTATGTGACTTTGTAACTAGAGCGCTGGCAAAAACAGTAATTGGCACCTTGAGAGACAACTTGGACAATCCAGGCAGGAAGCTCAGCATGGGCGGAGGTTGCCTCCAGGTTATTAAAATGCTATTAAAAAATAATTGTGGGAAATTATAGAGATGAAAAACAGATCAGCTGTTGCTTGGGGTCAGGGATGGTGGGGGGAGGGGTGGGCATGGCTCTAAAGGGGTAGCACTGGGAGCATCGTGGTGATAGAACAGTTCATAGCTGCATTGTGGGAGAGGCTGTACTAATCCACACATGTGATAAAATTGCACGGAACTACAGACACACATCCCCAGGTGCACACTCACACAGACACTCACACAGTGCAAGTAAAACTGGCGAAATCTGGGCAAGCTCTGTGAATTGTACCAATGGCCCGTGTCAATGTCCTGGCTGTGCTATCGTACTAGAGTTGTGAGAGACACTACCATTGAGGAAACTGGGTGCAGGGTCTATGGAACATCCCTGTATATTTTGTTTACAATGTCCTACAAATCTATAGTTATTTCAAAATCAAGTTTGAGAAATTGGGTAGAAATGCTGTCTGTGGTGGTAGAAACCGTACTACAGGTAGAAGTGGAGCTCTGAGCTCCGTCCAGGTGGCCAGAGGAAGAAGTGCAGTCTGCCCTGAGTGGGGCGGTGGGCATGCCTGTCTGCGGAGGAAGCCCAAGGTGTTGTTGCACTTATTTTTATGTTCTTAACCAGCTGGCGAAAGGGCTCTTGGCTTGCATGTCAGCCAAGCTCAGGGCTTTGCCCTGTCTTTCAAAGTATGTCAATGTTTTGAATTCGACTTGTTCTCTGCCTTTGTTTAGGATCTGCCTGGCCATTTAGAAAGCTATATTTGATGGGATGTGGGATGTTTTCAAAATATAAGCCATAAAATATTTAGGGGACAGGAAGTTCTCCGGGAAGATTTGAATCACATGAATAGACCTACCCTTTGTGATGCTGAGGTGTCGTTCTGGGAACGAGCTGCTGCGGAGTGTTCGTGACCCTCTGTGTAGAGAATACAACAGGCTCAACCAAAACACAGTTAGTGGCTGTAAAAGCCCTGACTCAGAGGTCTTAACCATCGGTGCACAGGAGTCACTGGGGCAAATGCAGGTTACCTGGTCTCCCATTCCCCGAGTCCCCGAATGCGTGGGTCTGGGAATGAGGTCCAGGAATATGCAGTGTAACAACCCCCCTACCTGCTGCCTAGCTGAAGATCACTCTGTGAAAAACACCGCATTTAATCTTCGACAAGGAGGAGGCTGGCCCACTCCCTTTTAAGTATTTAGCTGAGTTCCTGCTGAGATAGTGTAATTTGGCTGAACAGTGAGCTGTGGAGGAGATGAGTAGAGGCAGTGCTTCAAAGACATGCTGAGCAAACTGAAAAGCAAGTTAAAGCACCGTGACATTGCTTCCAAAGCCCGGGATTGACAGCCGCTGACGGTCGTGCTTGTACCAGCGTCACCTCTGAATACAAAGAACATTGGGTATTTTGACTTATTTCAGCAGGGATGAAATGTTAGGGAGGACATATTCCCCTAACTGGTTTCCTCCTCTGAAGCGTCACTGTAGAATAATAATGCCTTGTATTCACGCATCAGCTTTCCAATCACCAACTTATTTGAAAGCCATCACAAGAGAGGTCTTTTAAATCATCTGCCCCGAGGCAAATGGTACATTGCTTAAAATTCTTTTAATGTTTAAAAATGTACTTTTGAAAAGCACATTCCAAGTTCTTTATAGCTTAGAAACATTTCCTTCTCAGGATGCTGGAGATGTCCAGCTGAACTAAAGTCAATACGAACTGAGGCAGAAAACTGGTGAGCAGATGGTTAAGGCATCAAGGAAAATTTTATGCCCGGGTGACACCGTGTAGCATCTGTTGCCAAACACGGTCCTGAACATTACTTGGAGAATACCCATTTTACACTCTTGGTCTGTCTGGTCCATTTTTAGAATTTGGGTTTGGAATATTCTTGGCTTCTCAAGGACAAAAACCATAGTCTGTTGATTTTGTATATTCCACGTTTGGTACACAATCCAATGCATACAAGATACTCCATAATGCTGAAAGAATGAAATATTTTTTTCCAGACTGCACTAATCAAAGGGAATCCAGGATGTGGTGGGAGGAAGGAAGGGGAAGGGAAACATGTCTCTTGGCCCCTTTCTCCCTTTTTGCTCACAATTTGTTCATATCCAAAGCACTATCCAAGGTAGACGAGGTGACGGTGGGACTTCTGTAGGCCAGAGAAAGTAGTGGAGAGGAAGGGCCTGCGAGTACTCCCCCCAAAAGCTGGAGATCTTCAATAAATAGGACCAAGTTCCAAAGCAGGTTGCTGTAACTGGGCATTTGGATGGCATGTAATTTAAAGTTAATAATAACAATAACTGCCGCACCAGACCCTTTATTTGAATTATTCCATTTAATCCACGCAACAACCCTATGAAATAGAAATTATTATTTGTAAGGGACTGTGTTTGTGCTTGCCCATCCTTGCATCCCCAGCCACTACCACGTAGTGGATACCCAAATAAAAGTGTCTCAATGAACGAAGCAATGAGCAAGTGACTCTCCACCTTTGCAAGTAAAGAACCGAGGCTCAGAGAGGGCAGGAACTGGCCCCAGGGCACGCCAGTCAGGGGCAGAGCCGGGATTTGGAGATCTGCCTCCGGAAGAACCAGCACTGCTCACACAGCCTCAGTCTCTCACTTCATCTCCGCAGACAGGACGTGGTTTGGTTTCATAACACCGGAACCTCAGTGATTAGCTAAGATTCTGGTGCTCGTTTAACAGATCGTTTGTATCTCCGGTGTAAGCTTGTTTCTTCAAATGACTAACAAGTCACGAGTAAGGAGGACACACCGATTCCCTCGGAAACAGTGGTAGACTCAGCCTCCACACTCACAGTGGAAGCTCCACTTTCCAGAGCAAATCATCACCTCACAGTCAGCAGCCTCCAGAGGATTTCCCTAGAAGGATGATGCCCAAAAATCAAAACAATACCCAAAGGCTGGGTCTTGTTGACCAAATCAGACCAGCTACCTAATTTCATGAACTCTTTTTTTTCTTTTCTTATACTGAGAAGGTAGAACTAATGTAAAGGGGGGGAGAAAATTTTCCTCTACCCTCTTATGTCTAGTGACTAGGGCCCTGTAAATTAGACTGACAAGGCAGATGAACAGGAGAAGGTATTCTCACTATGCATCTGGCCTTCGCCAAAAAGCAAAGGCTGAAAGAAGTGAATAGGCCTGAGGACTTTATATATATAAAGAATATATAAATATATATAAAGTGTGTGTATATATGTAAATAATATATAAAGGATATATACACACATATATATCTTTTTTAACCAACTATTATAAATTGTGGAGCTATGACAAGACAAAGGAAAAGAGTGTGGGGTGGGGGTGGGAAAGTGAATAGGAAACCGGGCAAAGCTAAGGGAAGGTAAGAGTTGCTTTGCAGACTCGTCTGGGTACTGGCTTCCTGTCTCCCTCATGGCTATTGGTGTTTTTGTAAAAATGGTGTGAACGTACATGTAGGGAAGGAAAGGAAACCTGGGGGTTTTCCAGGAACTCTTGTGATCCCTGGTGGAGCACACGTGAGGTGTTTAATGGTCACTTTCTGCTGGTGCCTCCACCTTAAGTCAGGGGCATCGTGTCATTGGTGCATTATGACATCTCACTAGCTTTCATCCCTTCTACCCTATCTTATTTTACTCAGTATTTTAATTGGTCATTTCTTTTATTCTCCTTACTTTTGCAAGCTTGGTTAAGTTTCTGTGTATTCACAACACTTCCTCCTTATTTTAGTCCCTAGTTTTCTGAAAGGTCTAGGCTTTGAAACTCTTCTAGTATTCACTTTTCCTTCATTAACCTGTATTTTTAGCATAAAAATATGCATTAATAAGCTGGTATGTGCCAATCCCTTCGTTAGGAACCGGGAAAGATATGTGGGAAGGTCGTCTCGCTTCTGTAGGCTTCTAGATGTTGACAGTTCCGTTACTTTATGGCAGCAGCTTCCAATCCATCACCACTCATCTTTGTACATTTCAGCTCACAAAATTAAGTTCCAGTCTTCTCTTATTCTCTTTCTCCTGGATTTACAGTTTTTTAAAAAATTGTTTATTGTGGTTTATAGTGAGGACTTTGTTGAGAACAGAGTAGAATTATGTGCTCATTTTTCCACCTTTAACCAGCATCCTTTATTTTTCCACTAATATAGAAAAATTAAATAACATCTATGCCACACAAATAAGACATTTTCTTGCCCACTTTCTATAGGTTTTTAGAAGTTTTTACTTATTTAAACAAAAATTGATTATATAGTTGTTCAGAAAGACAATCTTTCTGAAATATATTGTTTCTATAGATCAATTTCTCTAACCATAAGCTAATAAAATTACATCAACAACAAAATTATATCAAAAGATCATACGTAATTGAGAATTTAAAACTATCTTTGGAAAATAAAAGAAAATTAAACAACTTGGATCAAAGAGAGAACTCAAAACTGAAAAAATATATGGAAATTAACAAAGAAGATATTTCATATCTAAGCCTGTGCATACAGGTAGCATTATACTCAAATAGAAATTTATAGACTTAATGCCATTATTATTTTAAAAATCTAAACACATAAAAATGGTCAATTTGAAAAAATAGAGAATAAAGTAAAACAAAGACAGTAATGAATAAATGCTAAAACTAATAAAATAGAAAATAAAAGACAATAGAAAGAAAAGACCCTAAGATTATTTTTTAAAGAACATTGAACTTCAGTATCCGGTCAAGATAGCAGCATAGCAAGATTAATATTCACACACATTAATAGTAGCCAGTGGTAGCCAGTCCCATCAATTTATAATTCTATTTTCAATTAAACAGATTCAGCACTTGAAAAAATAAAAAATGAAGAATATTTAATATTAATAAATAAATTGGATAATTAATGAATTATTAGCAAATCTAATCCAATAGTATAGCAAAAAGATGGTATACCACTTCCTTGTAGATTTTATCTCATCACTGCTGGAATGATTCAACATTATGAAATATATAAGTAAAATTTACTACATCACATTAAAGAAGAAAACTATAATTCCATCAATAGACGCCAGCAGAACTGACCAGAGATGCCAAACTGCACCCCCCACTCCTCCGGTTTTCAAGCTTATTCCTCATCCAAATTCTCTTTTACGACAGAGATGACACTTCTAGGAATACTGGACACAGAATGTCCTGACTACAGTCTCCCTTACCACTCCCACCAGGAACATTTCTTAGAAAACAGTAAGTGCACGTTTGTGTTAAATGTGCCATCATTTAAATGCCATCTCTGCTTCCTTCATCACGAGTCCCCACAGGCATACAGTGAAGGATTCCTCTGCAAGTGCAAACTGGCATATGGGCCTCTGACTTGTGCACAAGAGATTCCAGAAATCTATAAATGGGGAAAACGCCCATCTCAGAACATAGCATCGTTACTCACCCACATGCTCGGGCCAGAAACAGAGCCACTCTCATTGCTTTCCCACCACTAACCCCTCTTCTAACCCGTCAGTGTCTTAGTCATAGACTGGATGCCTAAACAACATAAACTTGCCCCTCACACTTTGGAGGCTGGACATTTGAGATCAGGGTGCCAGCACAGTCAGGTTCTGGCGAGAGCCTTCTTCTGACTAGTAGGCAGCTTCCTTCTTGCTGTGGCCTCACATGCCAGTGAGAAGTTCTTGTGTCTCTTTCTCATAAGGGCACTAATCTCATCATGAGGTCTCTGCCCTCGTGGACTCATCCAATTGAACTTAACCTCCCAAAGGCTCCACCTCATAATACTATTCACATTGGGGGTTAGGGTTTCAACCTGTGAATTGGGGTAGGGGCACAGACATTCAGTTCATAACAATCAGCACATCCGGAGGCCCCACCTTCACAATACATCCCCCATCCAGCCACTTCTCACCACCCCTCCACTAGTCTAAGTCACCATCATCCCTTGTCTAGGCCACTGCGAAGCCGCTTCACTGCTTTCCCTGCTTCCATTCTTCCCCCCACTGCAGTCAAAGTGATCTTTTAAAGACATAGATCATATCCTGTTGCTCTCCTGCTCAAAACCCTTTAATGCTTCCCATTGTGTTCAAGATACAAGGCACCCGTCTGGGCCTCAGGTCTCACCTTCTACTATTTGCTACCTTGCCCACTCCACTCTGCCAGGCTGGCCTTCCTGATGTTCCTCAAAACCCCAATGCCCCTCCTGAAACTAGGACCTGCCTTTTGCATTGTAATTGGGAATGCTCTCCTCCCAAAAGCTTTGGTTGCTGACTTCCTTCAGGTCTCTGCCCAATGCCACGGCCTCAGGAAGGCCTTCCCTCTGGCAGCGCCTCCCCCCGCTTCACCCTGCTTCATTTCTCTTCAAGTCTGTATCTCTGCCTGACATTAAATTGCTCGTTTTTATCTGCCTCCCACACTAGAAAGTTCCCCAGGAAGACAGACTTTTCTTACTCACTGCTGTATTCTTAGTGCCTGGAAGGTACTTGGCTCATAATAATGCTCAATAAATAATTGTTGGATAAATAAGTGGAAATTGATTTCTTTGATGTCATTTCTATGGACTGACAATCCCTAAAAGTGGGGGTCTCCTATTTTGAGGTTCAAACGGAATCACAGGTTAGGTTTCCCAGAAGGCAGTGTGTCAGAATCTGTGCAAGGAAGGGAAGAAAGCAGGATTGGGCAGAGGGATGAGGAGAGCTGCGACACAATCCTAGGAGGAGCCTCAGCCAACTCTGCTGGGAATTCTGAAGACAGAGTGCGCCTTTGAAACTGTTGGAGCTTAAAAGTTGGAGCAGTGGAACAAGACAGCCCTCGTAGCTGATGCAATCCCGTTAGACAGCTGAGGGCTAGCGGCCAACAGCTGGGGAGTCAGTCCCTCCCTTCTGAGCGGCACAGCAAAATATCTTCCACAAATGGGAAGACATGTGGCTTAATCGTAGTAATGCCAAGGAAGTCTATAGCTCTTTACCCAGGGACCTCATAATGTGGCATCTATTTCCTTGGCAACATTACAGCACTCCGGGGACCGGTTCTTGGTCTGCCGAATCTCAAACTCTGATGGTGTTAGCACAGAGAAAATAGAGCAGTCTCGGTGGTGGACTCACATTTATTCAGGTTCACAGATAGCAATGCATGCAGCTCGATGTCCATTTACTTTACAATGAGTGACATAACTCTCGCTAAAACTACAGGTGTCAGCATGACTAGTCCATTCTTTCCAGAGCCACCTACCATAGTATTCCACGCTGCATGCATCAGAACCTAGGGTCCGCCAGTCCTGGGGACTGCAATATGAATCTTACACCCCCTACCCCCACAATTGTCCAGTGCACCGACGCTGGATTACTAGGAGGTTCATTGCTGAGCATAGAACCAGAGGGAGGAGAGTCAGGAAGGGAGAGTTTAGTAGTAGTCCTCAGATAAAGTGGCTTAAGGCATTCTTCCCGCCCCCCAAAAATAATCTTGCCCATAGAACCACAATATGATATGAAATCTCTTGGTCAAGTTTACATCCCATGTGTAGCTTTTAAATGAGACCTTCATTTTCGCACGTTTATAACAGAGAGCAGAGGGCTCACTTCACTGACAACTTCATTGCCTCTATGTAGATAATTAAATACTAAAGCGCTAAAATAAGCTATAGCTTCTTTTAAAATATTTTTCTAATAAGGCTTAAAAGCACTTCTTTATTTTTCAAAAACACAACAAATATGTGCCAATATATACTATGTTCCTTTTGGTTCTGTGCTAATTTAGGTAATTATGAAGCACAATAGTTTGCACTTGGTTTGATGAGTGAAAAGTCCAGGTCAGTAACCACACAGACAGCTCCAGTCCCACCTCTGTGGGCCCTTTGTGATCCAAGGCAAGTGACTTGGCCCTTTAAGCCTTAGATTTTTCATCTGTAAAATGGCAAACTATTGCCATTTTATTGTTGATTATTACTAAATAATCAATTCATAGTGTGGCTTTGAGGATGCAATAAAACTATTTTAATATATGAAAAATGCATATAAAACAACACAGCGTCTAGCAGAATCAGAGGTTGGCAACCTTCTTCTGTAAAGATTCAGATGGTAAATATTTTTGGCTTTGAGGACTGCGATGTCACTGTCCTGACTCTTCAGCTCTGTGGCAGAGTGCAAAAGCAGCCACAGATAATGTGTAAATGAATGGGCATAGCTACGTTCCCTACAACTGTATATACCAAAACAGGCAGTGGACTGCATTTTGCCTGAGACCACAGCTTGCCAACCACTGGACTGGGTGAACTGACTGATTTCATAGCACCGTAGTACTATTTGTGCATGACTTTTTCCATTTATTTTGTTGTAAACTCTAGAATTGATGCTCAAGGATTCCTAGAGTTAATCTGCTTCTCCTTGCTTCTTCCTTTAATGAACATGAAATATCATTAGTGCTAAGGGGAAAAAATGGCTTATACTCCTTACCCCTTCAAGCTCATGGCTTCAGAGCCTAAGAGAAAAATAAACTTTCCCAGTATTCTTACTGAACTCAACATATCCAATGTATTTGTATAGCCATTTTACATTTTCAAATGTGCAAACAGGCACCACATACTAGGTTTAATATCTGTGCCACCACAGTTATGCTGAATTCCGTGCTATTACCGCAGAGCTCTACCAGTCGCGGATCTCAGCAACCAGTAGGTGGCGCCATCATTTCCTACGTGCGTTCTCACCCATCTGCAGCCCCTTCAATTTGAGGAAAGAGGATCCCTCTCATGCCTTTCAAAGTAGTTACTTATATTTATTTACGGTGAAGTCATTTTATAACCCCCTAGAATTTTACTTCAATGGCTCTTATAAATGTATTTAAAATTACTATTTCCAGTTAGTGATGGGTTGACTTGGGCTCCACCCACCCTCCCAAAAAAGATATCTCCGCACCTTAATCTCAAACCTGTGACCTTATTTGGAAAAGGGTCTCTGCACATGTAATGAAGTTAAGTATCACAACATGAGATCATCATGAATTGCCTGGGAAATTGCCTACACCTAATGACAAGTGTCCCTACAGAGTTGGAAGACAGGGAAAAGCCATGTGAAAATGTAGGCAGAGAATGGATTGATGTAGCCACGTTGCCAAGGAATGCCTGGAGCTGCCGGAAGCTGGAAGAGGCAAGGGAGGATTTTCCCCCTGGAGACTTTGGAGAGAACACAGCTTGGCCATTACGTCGATGTTGGACTTCTGATTTACAGAGCAGTAAGAGAATAACGCTTTGTTGTTTTATGCCAACAAGTTTGTGTCATTTGTTATGCTAGCCTTAGGAAACTAATACACGGTCCAAGTAAATGAAACCAGCCCAAAACAAGGCAGTCTAACAAAATCGTGAAGTTTTGAACTCAACTGATTATCCAAAATGTTCACCCTAGTAAATTGTACACCTTCTATGCATCTATCATTTTAAACATGAATGTTCATATTATTTGTGAGGCAGAATTACATTGGATTATATTTTGATTTCCCCAAATATAACAAATGTAGTCTCTTTTCTACTCCCATACATCCTTCAGGAACAACAAGGCATTCCATTGTCCACAGCTTTTCCAGGTGCAATTTTAGAAACAAAGCAGGGACCACATGGAGCTGTAAATGTGCTTTATAGCATCTCCAAATGAGTCATTCTTGCCTTGTTTATGGTGACCTTGCATAGGCACTCAGTCAGATACACGCAGCAAGCACTCACTGTGCACCTACCAGGTACCAGGCGCACCTCTACGTGCTAAGGAGTCAAAGAAGAATTGGGCATAGTTCTTGTGGTTTAGTTGAGAAAATCAAAGCTGCCCGAGGGAGACAAAAAAGGAGTCAGATGTGGCGTGGCGCCTGTGATGAGCCATAAAGCGTGCGTGGTGGTGAGCGGAGCACAAATAGAGGTGCCCCTCACCCAGGGGGCCGGAGAGGGTGGATGTGGAACCAGACCCGAATCCTGAAAGCTTGGTTATCTGGACTGGAGGCTGGGGCACGTGGTGCAAGGTGGTAGAAGTTAGACCACAGAGGTCTGGGCAACGGCCAGAGCATCAGTGTATCTGGTTGGGGAGTTACATCACGGAGAGGCTGCAGATGCAGACAGGGCTGCAAAGGTGAAGGGCCTCGGTAAGGGGATCAGATTTCATCCTGCACCAACAGTGCCATGAAGAAGTTTTGCGTCAGTTACTGAGTGAGAGGATTAGTTTGATTTTTGGAAATGTTCATCTGCTGGTGTGTGGATTCTGGCTTCGACTGGGTCTGGAGCAGCAGGGAAACTGGGTTAACAGGCCGTTGCAGCCATTGTCCAGCAGTGGGGGTGAAGAGGAGGAAAAGTCCAGGACCGGTGTTGAAGGGCCTTTAGTACTTTAGCACTAGGTATAGAGGCAGGGGAGGGGAAAAGAGTATTCAAGATTCTCTCCTGGTTTTGAACTCCTGAAAGATTAAGGACGGTCTTTTCATCCATTTCTGTGCCAGCCCATCCACTTGCACCAAATAAGTCTTCAATTTGTTAGTGGTCAAATCAAATTTCCAAGGTTTCTGTCAGAAACCGAGGTCCCGGGTACTTTCCACGGTGCTCCGGATACCTTCACTTTCAAGTACATAAAGCTGTTATGAGAGATAATTTACAGCTCTCAGAAGGGCTTCCTGTTTTTGTTCGTCTGCCCATTTAGCAGCTTCTTACTGGATTAATGGCCTGGTACATGAATCACGACGGCTACCTGCGCAGAATTAAGTGCTAGCTAGAGGTTTCAGGAGAGCCATCACTGATGCCACCTGGAGTCCCAAGCAAAGGTCAGCCATTGCTGAAGCTCCCCCACCCCCACGCCAGGTCTCTCACAGGTCTCTGTCGCATGCATATTTACACTCACTCAGTAGAAAGGGCCCCTATTTGTCTCTCTAGCTACGATCCCTAGAGAAATTCCTACAGCATTGCCACTTTTAAATCATCTTCTGGCTGACGGAATAAACACAACACTGCTCCTGCACTGCTGGGTACAACTGCATCACAGACTGGCTTCTTGAAGCCAGAGTGCCTTCAACGTGCTTGGGCAGGCAAGCTTTTACATGGGGAGGAGAAGAAAACAGGAGAACTCGGGGCCAAAGCTATGCAGGAGTGGCAGAGGCAGCGACAGCCTGGTGTCATTCAAGGGGGAGCTGTATCAGGGGCCGGGTTGGGCAGAGAAAGCCTTGCGGAGGTGAGTTGAGTTGGGTTTCTACGGACCGGACTTAGCCAAAGTTTTGGGGGGAGTGTGATAGTACTATTGGTGATTTGGAGCTGGATGATTTGTTCATGCTTCACACATGGCATAATGTAATACTTAGCATCCTTGACTCCTGCCTACTAAGTACCAGTGGGCCCAAAATGCCCCCTGACACACAGGTTTCCAAATATCCCCTGGAGGACTGTGCTTTCCCGGGTGCGAACCACTGATGGAGAGCAAAGAGGAATGTTAGGGGGTGATTCAAAGGAAGAAGACACTAAGGCATGGAGGAGGGGCACGTGAGACACTCCCACCGCTGGGAGAGCACTGTGATTGTGGAGAGAACGCAATAGGAAACATTTAAAACAGGTTTAAAAGGAGATCTATCATTAAGTGCTAATCACAACACGATGAAATGGCCCCAAAAGACCATGTTAAATGCTAATGTCAGGTGCAATTAAGAAGTCAAAGGCTTGTAGTGGATGGGATGTGAGCTCTGAACTCATTACATGATTTGAATTCCAGTCTCACCACTTACTAGTTATCTCCTTGGGCAAGTTACTCATGTTCTCTCAGCCTGCTTTATCATTTTCAAAATGAAGATCATAGTTCTTCAAAGAGTTGGTGGAACGTCTCCAATCTGATACTAAAAATATCTGAGCCTCAAAATTTGACCTTTATAAATTAAGTGTTCTACCATTGTGTCAAACTCTTTGTAAACCAGTGTTTTAAATTTGGTTGCATGTTCTTCAAAATAGTTGTTTTTTTTTCCCCTCTTTTTGTTAATCAATCAAAATAATATTTACTAACTTTAAGCGTCCAATTTGGTGAATTTTTCTAATTGGTACAATCATTTAACTTCCACCACAATCAAGACACAGAATGATTTTCTCACTCTAAAAAGTTTCCCCGTACTCATTTATATTTAATCATCCCCCTTCACTCCCACCCCAGACAAGCATTGGTCTGCTTTTTGTCTTTACAGTTTTGCATATTATAGAATTTTATATAAATACTCATCCAGTGTAGAATCTTTGTGTTTGACTTTTTTCACGTAGCATAATATTTTTGAGATGTGTCTTGTTGTGGTCTGTATTCATATTTCCTTCCTTTTTACTGCTGAGTAGTTTTCCAAAATATGAATACACCACCCTTGCTTTATCCACTCACCGGTGATGAACATTTGTGTTGTTTCCAGTTTGGGGCTATTGTAAATAATGCTGCTACAACTCTTCATAAACATGTTTTGTCTGGATATGTATTTTTATATCTTTTGGGGGAATATGCAGAAGTAGAATTTGCGGCTTGTATGGTAATGATCTTTAAGTTGATAAGGTAATGCCATACTGTTTGCCAAAGTGACTCTGTTCCTCTCAGCCAAGTCCAAGAGTTCCAGTTGTATCACATCCTGTCCTACACTTGGTGGTGTCAGTCTTTTTTACTTTACCCATTCTAGTGTACAGCGATATCTCACTGTGCTTTTATTATTTTATTTTTTAAATATATTTTACTGATTATGCTATTACAGCTGTCCCAATTTCTTCCCCTTTGCCTCCCTCAGCCTCGTACCCCCAATCCCACCCCTTAGTTCATGTCCATGGGTCGTGCACATAGGTTCTTTGGCTTCTCCACTTTCTATACTATTCTTAACATCCCCCTGTATATTTTGTATCTACCAATTATGCTTCATAATCCTTGCACCTTTTCCCCTTCATCCCTCTTCCCCCTCCCAGATCATTCCCACTCCAAATGATCTCCATATCTATGATTCTGTTCCTGTTCTGATTGTTTGCTTGGTTTGTTTTTTTAGATTCAGTTGTTGATAGCTGTGAATTTGTTGCCATTTAAATGTTCATAGATTTGATCTTTTTTTTCTTAAATAAGTCCCTTTACCATTTCATGTAATAATGGCTTGGTGATGGTGAACTCCTTTAGCTTTACCTTGTCTGGGAAGCACTTTATCTGCCCTTCCATTCTAAATTATAGCTTTGCTGGATAGAGTAATCTAGATTGTAGATCCTTGCTTTTCTTCTCTTTGAATACTTCTGGCCAGTCCCTTCTTGCCTGCAAAGTTTCTTTTGAGAAATCAGCTGAGAGTCTTATGGGAACTCCTTTGTGGGTAACTCTCTGCTTTTCTCTTGCTGCTTTTAAAATTCTCTCTTTACATTTAACCTTTGACATTTTAGTTATGATATGTCTCAATGTGGTCCTCTTTGGGTCCAACCTGCTTGGGACTCTCTGTGCTTTCTGGACTTGTATGTTTATTTCCTTCATCAAATTAGGGAAGTTTTCTTTCATTATTTTTTCAAATAAATTTTCAGTTTCCTGCTCTTCCTCTTCTTCTGCCATCCCTATGATTCAGATGTTGTTACATTTGGAGGTGTCCCAGAGGGTCCTTCTACTATCCTTGTTTTTTTTTTTAATTCTTTTTTCTTGCCATTCTGGTTGAATGCTTATGTCTTTCTTATGTTCCCAATTGTTGATGTGAATCCCGGCTTCCTCCCCTCCATGGATGGTTCCCTGTAGATTTTTCTTTATTTCACTTAGTGTAACCTTCCTTTCTTCCTTTCTGTTTCTGCCATACTCAGTGAGTTCTTTGAGCATCCTGATCACTGGTGTTGTGAATTCTGCATCTGATAGGTTGGTTATCTCCATTTCATTTAGTTCTTTTTCTAGAGTTTTGTTCTGTTCTTTCATTTGAGCCATATTTCTCTGTCTTCTCAATTTAGCAGCCTCCCTGTGTTTGTTTCTGTGTATTAGGTAGAGCTGCTTTTACTCCCTGTCTTAGTAGTGTGGCCTGTTGTAAAAAAGGCACCTATAAATTGTGTGGGACAGAGCCTCAGATAATTGCCAGGGTGGAGCAACCTGAGTCACTGCTTTGTGGCTCTGTATGGGGAGGGCTCAGAGAAGGGACAGTGCTGCCTGGCTTCCGGAAGTTTGCCCAACACTCATCCCGTTTTCAGTCACTTCACCCACTTACTGTATGTGATTTGTGCCCATCCAGCTGTAGCCCTTGTGGTGAATCCCAGGGTGGGTGGGTTTGCATGTGTTCTAAATCCACGTGGGCCCTTTAAATGGAGTCTCCTGAAAATCCGGTAGTTTCTTCTGCCACCCTAACACCCACTGATTTTTACAGCCAGAAGTCATGGGGATTTATCTTCCTGGCGCTGGAACCATGGGCTGTGCAGTCTGGCCCGGGGTTGGGATCACTCACTGCCAAGGTGTCCCTCTCTCAATTTTTACCCACCATACGTGAACATGGAACTGTCCATTCCACTCCTGCTTCTCCTCTTTATTTCCACATCTCTGCCCCTCCTACCTGTGTGGATGTATGTGGATTCTTTAAATCCTCACTTGTCAGACTTCCATACAGCTCAATTTTCTGACAGTTCTGGGTGTTACTTGCTTTGAGATCATTGTGATTTTTTCTATAGCTGCGAGAGGAGCTGAAGTGTGTCTACCTGTGCCTCCATCTTGACCAGAAGTCTCTCATTGTAATTTAATTGACATGGCTCTGATAACCAATAAAGATGGACATCTTTTCATGTGCTCATGAAATGTTCTAATCTAAGTATTTATCAAAGGAAATGCCAAAATGCAGTTAGTGGAAGCAAGATTTGCAAACATGGGGACTAGCAATTTATCTTTCCATAAGCACAGGAGATACAAAACAGATTAAACAAGGAGCCCTCAAATGGTATATAATATTAATATTGAAATTCTATAATTGCATTTTGGAATATTTCAACTTGCAGGATGACTCATTTGTTGAAGCAGCTACTTTTAATTAGATAAATTTATGTTCTGTACTGGAATTAAATGAAATTTAGGAGACCTATAATTATGCAGAATCATAAGTAGAGACAACTTATTTGATGAGGTTTTTCTTATGAAATATTTGTTGAAAAAGGTACTCTGAATTAAGGCAAAAAGGGCAACATCTGTGAAAATATTTGGGCTGAAATATTTATATATTTCAACGTGCAAAAACTTAAAATTGTGAATAATATCCTTGTATGGCTTGCTAGGGCTGTCTTAACAAAATACCACAGGCTGGGTGGCTTAAACAACAGAAATTATTTATTTTATTGAAGTCCAAGATCAAGTTGCCCACAGGTTTGGTTTTTTTAAGGCCTCTCTCTTTGCCTTGCAGATCACAGCCGTCTCAGTGTCCTCATGTGGTCTTTTCTCTGTACTTGCACATACTGAGGGTGTCTCTAGGTGTCTGACTTCCTCGTCTTTTTTTAAAAAAATGTATCTATTTATTTTTTAGAGAGAGGGGGAAAGAGGGAGATAGAGAGGGAGAGAAACATCAATGTGTGGTTGCCTCTCAAGTGCCCCCTACTGGGAACCTGGCCTGCAACCCAGGTTTGTGACCAGAGCCGGAATCGAGCCAGCAACCTTCCGGTTCACAGAGCAGCACTCAGTCCACTAAGCAACACCAGACAGGCTTGATTTCTTCCTCTTAAGACTACTAATCAGATTGTGTTAGGACCTACCCTCACAGGCTCTTTTTAACTTAATCACTTCTTTAGAGACCCTATCTGAAAATATAGTCTCATTCTCAGGTGCTGGGGATTAGGGCTTCAACATAGGAATTTTAGGGACATGCAATTCAGCCCACAACACTCCTGCAATTAGCAGACCAGTTTCTGACATCTCTTTTGTTTCCACATATCACAGAAGAAGACATGACCACCAGCATCCAGTGGTCGTGAGGGGCATATCATGAGTCAGAAAGCTCACGCCCTCTGCCGGCAATCTGGCATCACCCTTGTACTCTGTGCTTTTCCACGTGTTATCACCGACCTGCCAGGCTCCAAAGTCTACTTATTTAGAGCTATAATATTTACCTGACCCTGTCGCATTGGCATATTTTTTAAACATTGTTTTATAAAAGTAATATATGCTTATTGAAAAAAAGAAAAGGAAAGATATGTGGTGAAGTATACAGAAGTATATAGAAGATAATAAGAATCACCTCCTAAAACATACCACCCAGGAATAGCCACTGTTATTGCATTGGTTGCATGTCCATCCAAATGTTTTCTCTATGCAAATACTTGTATGCTTTTTAATATTAAAAAGTAGAAATCAGAACATACACAATTTTTCAGCTTTGTTTTTTTCTACTTCATATGTTATGGTGAACGAGACATTAGTCTCTTGTCCGAGTGTAGTGAAGTTTTTCGTACTTTCTCCTTGAACAAAAGAATTTATGGTAGAAAACAGGGACTGGAATAACCAGGCCACACTCCCCACACACACAATCACCACCGTCACAACTACGTCGCAGTAGAATCAAATCCTGTCCCCCTACTTCTAATCAAGACTTTGGTGGAGCAAAGGAAATGAGGGGGTAAAAATGAAGATGAATGAAATGAAATAAAGGCTATAAAATGTACAATGGGGATAACTAATCGTCACTTTTCCTTCAAAAAAGTTTAACAACAGACACAGGGTAGGCACTGCCCAACCTGATGGCCACCATAAACTGTTGGCCCACATGTGCGGGTGCTGTCTGGCTCAGTATCAGCCCTGCCATTATCCCTTTTCCTCCAGAATGGACACCTTTTCCTGGAGCTAGTAAGGAAGGAATATGTTTTTTCCTGCTGGGTTTGCTGAGAAGACAAATGTTGGTAGCTATCCTCTCACCATTAGAGATCACCCTACCCGAAAATGGAACCACCATAGAGGCAAACAGGAAAGACACAAGACATGCAAACCAATCCTTTGACAACATTCAAAGCACCTGGATCCAGCCATACCTGAGGTCAGTGTGGCCTCAACTTTGTAGTTATATGAGCCAATCAATATTCTTTTTGTGTTGGAGGTTAGGGGGCTAAGAAGTTAAGCTGGATTTCTTATATTGGAATCCAATAATCTTATCACACCCATGTATTCTTCCCCCCTTCAAAGTTCTAATGCCAAAAAAGCCATTATATACCTTACATAGGAACAGAGAAAGATTTCTGTCTAAGAAATGAGAATAAACCTAAGGAAAGTAAATAAAGTTCATGGGTGATCATACCAGTTTCCTAGGCACGAACTCCTGAAATTATCACCCCTCATACACATACTTACAACCTGCAATTTTTAGAAAAGGATGAATAGCAACAGAAAAAGGAATTGGCCACTGAGGTGCATGGAGAAGCATCAGTATACTGAGTATTTTATCTCTCCACTAAAAAGATTTAGTACTAGCTGCAGTGAAGTTTCATGCCCCTAAAATTCATTACAGCTATAAAAACACCACCATATTTCCATAAGCTATTAAAACAAACAGTTAAAAATAAAGCCCATTTGCTATCCAATATCCTTCACATGATCATTTTTTTTCATGTATTTGTGAAGCAACAAAATTTGATTAACTGAAATACATCTTGTAACTGATTCAGATTCTCACATTCTCTTCCACTCTTTAAAATAATAAGCTACAATTTCTCTAGCCATATAATTTATAAATTGCATAGGCTTAACTCATAACATGAAATACATTTGTTGTGTCTCCTCTTTGTCTTTTTCAACTGGTCTTTCATTTTAACAATTCTTTTTTATTCTTTTTTTAAAGT
>PVKM010017959.1:0-25452 GCA_004027735.1 Carollia perspicillata
GCCCAGGAGGGCCACGGTGTGTGTGTGCACACGCAAGCCCCAGAGCAGGAACGGGCATCCAGGCAGATGGAATAGCAAATTCGAGACAGGAGGCGCCAGTGGGTGTGGATAGGGTAGCGGGGCTGAGGACAAGGTTGGAGGGAGGAATACTGGGGACGGCAGTGGGGTGCGGAGAGGGCCAATGGCAGGACTGTGACTTGGACAGAGAGAACCTTCCATGGGGGCAGGGGCAGCTCTGGGCCTTCCTGATCAACCAGGGCCTTCAGCCCAGCCTACGGCTCCTCACCCACGACAGGACGTGGCAGGGCTGGGCCTCAGGGTCAGGGAAGCCCGGTTTGAAGAGCACTGGCAGGCCAAATACTGCAGGTCAGCTCCCACCCTGGATAGAGACCCCCAAATTCTCACCTAGGAGCAGCCGGAAAAGAGATAACCAGCCCTTGGGGTGGGCGTGGTCTCTGTTTTCTGATTGAGATGAGGTGGGAGGGGGACAGTCAGATCTGCAGAAAACGTGGTATCACCCGCACTTTACAGATGGGAGAAGGAGGCCCAAGGGGGTAAGTAACTGGCCTCAGGTCGCACAGCCTGTGAGTGGTGAAGCTGAGTTTTAAAGTCTGCCTCCTGCTGCCAACGCCAACATCCAGGCTGCTCCGCTGAACAGCAGGTGCCCCCACGGACTGAGCGCTTCACAGGCTGAGTCCTGGGGCAGACAGCGGGAAGCTCACACTGCCAGGAGCACCACCTCCAGTGTTGCCCGGGGGTTGTCAGCACACTCCGGCCCGGACCCCCACACCTCCTGGGGGATCTTTGCCCAGGACCTCAGGCCACTCTGGAAACTGTGAACAACGAACAGTCTTTGCAAATGCAACAGATTCTGGGGCATTTACATCGTTTTTGGAACCTTCGAACAGCTTCCAGGACTGACAAATTGCTTCCAAAATGTTCAAATGCCTTTGGAATCTTTCAACAGCCCCTGAGACTTGGACCAAAACTGAGAGCCAAGGAGGGCCGGGGGCCAGCTCGGGGCTCAGGCCGTCTTCCCAGCCAGCAAGCCCTCCTCCGCATGTGGGCTGCCTGTGCCCGGCCATGGACTGAAGCGGGGACCAGCCACACCTCGGCTCTGACTGAGCAGCTTCATGGTGACCAGAACAAGCCCTGGACTCAGTAGGAGGCCACAGGCTTTATCTGGCCTCCGCCTTGATGGATGACCTTAGGCAAATCACTTCTCTCTCGACCTTGATTTCCCCATTTACAACATGCTATTTCAGGGCAAGAGTTTTAGGACGGGTGGGTGTGCAGCCAACGCCTGGGATTCAAATCCAGTCCCCCTGCCGCGCAGCTTCAGCCTGTCCAGGTCCAAGGGCGGTGGGCTGGGGGAAGACACTGCTGCCAGTAAAGAGGACTCCACCTTTTCACTTTTCATGAAAGCTGGATTTAATCCCTCACCTCCTGGCCCTCAACAAGTGTCTCAGGAAAGGCCTCTACGGGTGCCCCACCCAGCGTGGCGCTGGTCCCGGCACCTGGCAGCCTTCACGCGTGGCCACAGAGGGCGGTCGGTTTCAGCCACCCAGAGCCGTCTCCATGGTGACGGGCATGGAGCCGAGCTAGGCTTTTGAAGAACACTCATAAAGGCGCAAACTCACCCCAGATGAGCCGGCGTGCATTGGTGAAGCAAAACATCTCAGGCCAGCCCCAAGCCTTGTAAACCACAGCTGCCAGCGGCTTCGGCTGGCCTGGCAAGGACTTGGTTTCTGTACTGCTGGGCTTGGAGTGTCTGCCTCCTTCCGCTTTCCTTGGGTTCTACCTCTGCCCGCCCACCCCGCCTTGGTAGCTTTGACAGTAGATGCACCTCAGCTGGACTGGGCTTCTTGGCTGTGTGACTTTGAGCAAGTTCATTCACCTCGCAGAGCCTCAGTGTCCACATCTGTAAAGTGGGCACGAGGCCACAATAACACATTGTAAGAAGAACTGCCTGAGGGAGAAATGGGTAGGAAGGATAACATGGTACAAAGTAGGTGCTGGGTCCCCTCCACCCACCCCTCCTTTTCAGCAGCACCCCTGCAGAGGTTCACTGAGCCTCCACCTCCTGGTGGCACCGGGGGCCCCTCCTCCTGCTCCCACTGTGCCCTGGCTGTCTACCTGCATCAGAGCACTCAGCACATTGAACTGCAGTAGGCTATTTACCTGTTTCCCAGGTTAGCTCGAGTAATCAACACAGTGCCCAACTATGTTCACTGTGCCAAGCTCAAGGTCAGCACTCCATAGGTCCTCAGTAACTAAACCAGAGCAAATAAATAAACGTGATCACTATTGACACTGAACCTCAGATCTAGAAGGATGGTCTGGGCAGTGCCAGTGGGGGTATTTCAGGGGGAGGGGCGGGCAGTGCCAGTGGAATAGAACACTGGTAACTGACCAGGAGCCCAGCCACATGCCTCGAATATCTCTGCAAAGGGCTCTGGAGGTGAAGGTTCCTGACTTGTCCTATTGCAGCTTCCATTTTGCAGAGGAAGAAAGTGAGTTTCAGAGAGAAGTCACTTGCTGTGTCCGCATGGCTGGTGGATAGTGAGGCCAGCGGTGCCTGCCACTGACCCTTGTACCACCAGCCCCTGCCTCAGCGCCAGGCTCAAGGTCAACCTCCTGTGGCACAGGCTCCTTGTGCCCCCTCAAGGAGTTAGACCGCACCCTTGAATAGGCATTGAGCTGTCCCCATCCTCAGCATCTGACCTCTGATGCCCATGTTTCTTGCTCTCGCCCCCAATGTCTCCCTCCCTTCCCTTTACATCTTCACGCCAGGCCCCACATTTCCTGACATGTTCCACCCAGAAGGATCCACTCCAGTGAGCCATGCCCCACAAAGACAGAAGACCCAGAGTTTGAATTCTGGCCCTGCCACTCAGGAGCTGTGTGACCCTTGACAAGCTGCTGAACCTCTCTGAGCCTGGACTGCCTCACCTGGGAAGCAGGAGGATAAGAGGACCTGACTGACCAGTTGGGGTGAGGATGAGGCAGTTTGGTGGGTATGGATGAGCCCTTGAAACAGAAAAGCGCTGGGTGGGTGGTGAACTTGAAAGAACTGTAACAGACACAATATCGAACCATAATATAAGTACGTAGTAGAGCGTAATATGGCCAATTATAATAAATCACAAATAATCAACTACAAAGGGTACTAGAGGGCAACTGCTGGCTTACAGGTAGTGGAAGAAAAACATACAATGCAGACTTAAGCGCTCGTGCCCAGGAAGTGTGGTCTGCAGTCATTCATTCATCCCTTTGTGGGTCCAGTCCGCCTGTCCACCTGTGCGTCTGTCCAACAACCGCTCAGTCTGGCCACTCCACCCTCACTCAGCGACCTCCTGCTGGTGCGCGCCTGTTTCACAGACGAGGACGCTAAGGCGCGGAGAGGCTGCAGCCCGGATGCAGAGATCTGGAAGCCCCTTCCTAACCGGTGCCACACCCCTCTGCCCCGCTGGCTGGTGGCCCTGGAGTCCCCCACTGCCTTGGCAGTCGGCTCCCTCCCCACAGTCCCACTCCCAATTTCCTTCATTCCGAAAGCCCCCCCAACTCGATCAGGTGGGTCTGGCACCTCTGAGTACTGAGGCCGCACTGTGCCCCCTCTGCTTTCCAAGGGCTCATAATTTCCATCTCGATCCGTTCCTTATTAATTTTCTAACGAAATGTGTTCCATGATTTCTCTGACATCACTGCTGCCCACTATAAATGGAAACCTAGTGGAAAATCCCCAGGTGGCCCCGAGAGGCTCTGGGCACCCCACCGTCCCCCACGGCAGGACTGCGGATTCGCGGTCTTCTCTCCCGGGCCAGGCAGGACATCTGGGGCAAGGTGGCGCTGATTGGTGGTGCCTAAATTTGCTATTATTTCATATTCCTCCAATGCCTGGAGAGGTCGATGCCATGCCTACGGTTTATGACAAATGTCCAGGGCCACTGAGAAGTGGACTGACTTGCCGGGGGCCACACAGCTAGGCAGGGTTGAGGCTGAGATTTTAGATCCAGCTTACCGAGTAGGCTCACCCCCGCCGCCCAGACTCCTGTACATGCCTTTGGCCTTCCACTCCCAGTGCCCGGGCAGGGTTATTTTTGGCCCCGCATCCCACGAGGCACCCACGAGGACAGACTGGCTCAGGGAAAGCCACACTGAGAGTGAAAGTGGTGAGGGGAGGGTGGGGGTGACATTTTTGCCTGGACGTCCCCAGTGCGGCAGGCTAACGGGGCTGATGCTGAAGGGCTCTGTGGTCCTGGTCATCAGGGCGTGAGGGGTCAAACCTGGGTCAGAGGAGAAGTGGAGTTCACAAGCGTTGGAGCTGAACGTGGCCCTTGGGGATTTCCTAGGTGAGCCGTGCTCGAGCACAGGATGGCTGGGCTCCTATCAGACCAACAGCGTGGGGGCCCAGGGGTTCTCATACACACTTGGGGCCAAGAACCATGCATTTATTCAGCCCCCCTCGTTGGACAGATGAGAAACAATGGATGCTCAGAGAGGGTGAGCAACTCACCCAGAGTTACACAGCAAGCTGGCTGTCAAGTTGAGACCAGACCCTATTTCTTTTGACAACCCGTCTCATCTCACCCTAACAGCAGGGACTAGGGCATGTTAGTGAGGGGCCACTCTGAGGCTGCCAATGGGATGGGGCTGGGGAGGGGGACCTGGGGTACAGACATCTCTGCATCCCAGTCTACACAAATATGTGCCCTCTCTTGTGACTTGCCCCAGGTCACAGAGTAAGCTAGTGATGGCCCATTTGGTTGGGGGAAGACAGGGGGCTCTAACACTCCTGGAAGGCAGCCAGAAGGAGGTGGCTCAGAGGCCAAGCAACCAGCTTGTCCCCCTCCTGTCCCTCCTCACTACCAGGAGGTCCCAGGGACAAGAGAAAGGGCCAGCGGCTAGGGAAGCCCAGCTTCGTGACACTGAGCAGGGTGGCTTCCTGCCGCAGGGTCTGGTGCCCTCTCCCATCTCCTATGCCTCTTTCTTTGGCCTCTGGGTACAGAGACCAGTACCCAGGTCTCTGGCCTAAGAGCCACCCTGTGCAACCTGCTCAGCCAGGCCTTCAAAGACCCTTTCCCATCTGTCCCAACTGTCTGCTCTTTTCTCTCTGCTGCTTCCATCCCACCCCAACGATCTCACCAAACACCACACTAAATGCTGGGCTGCTTCCCTAGCACACTATGTGCTGAATTCCCCCTCTCCCCGCCCCGGGATGCTCTTCAGCCCATCTTTACCTGGCAGACTCCTATTCAGCCTTCAAAGCCCACAACAAGGTTTGTTTCCTCAGTGAGCAATTCAGGTAGCCAGACCTTCTTGGGATCAAGGTATTTCACAGCATATACCTCTCACTCGGCACTTCCCAGGGCAGGGAAGAGGTCTCATTCTCTTATTCTTCTCTGCCTGGCGTAGAGTAGGTGCACAGCACACAGTGGGTCTTCTCTTGCTACTGGCTCATCCTTGGTGCCTAACACAGTGCTCTATACTCTCAGAGACCAGGAAGGAAACTTGTTCCCTGGCAAGAAGCAGAAGCTTGGAGTCGGATAGACCTGCAATCAAACCCCGGCTCCCCTGTGCAGTCTGGGAGACGTCTCCTAACCTTGCTGGGCCTCAGGGTCCTCATCTATAAAATGGGAATAACTATGTATACCTTGCAGAGAAAAGGTAAGGATTCAATGAGATAACTCAGGTAAGGAGCCTGGCACATAGTAAATGCTAAATAAATGGACGTATATATGTCATATGTATTAATATGTCATATATTAATAAGAAGGACTAAAGACCGCCGTTCCCTGGAAACTTGTTCACAGGCCCTGATCCCTTGGAAAAACATCTTAGGAGGGGTTCCGTCTGACCCGTGGCCATCTCTGCGCCCTAGCCTAAGCTCCGCTTAATTGTCTTGCTCTGAGGGTGCCGAGTAAATACTCCAGGCCAGCTGGTGCCTGGAAACCGCCAATTGCCAGGGAGCAGCTCGTTAATTTTCCCGTCTCTGCACACAGACCCTGCAGCTTCTGCAACTCATCTCGAGAAACTGAGTGGAGCGGGTCAGACCCCGGCCAGGGGTCGCAGGAAGTGGGGCTGGGAGTGCCAGGGGACTTGAAAGAGCCTGCAGAGGCACCCCTGGGAAGCTGTCCAGGCTGAAGGAAGTGGGCCTGGAGCTGCCGAAAGGCAGATGGATCCCAGGCCCAGCCCGGCCCTGCCGGCTCTAACTCGGCTCTCAGGTCTCTCTACTGGTGGGGAGGAAGCCCGGGGCCGCAGAGCAAGGCGGGACGCACACCAGCCCTTAGGGTGGCCAGCTGTGGGGGCCAAGAGGTCCCACACCAATAGAGGAGAGACAGTGTGGCACCACGGCCAGCAGCAATGGCTCTGGAGCAAGGCTCCCGGAGTTCAAACCCTGGCCCTACAAGTTAGTGACGTGTGCGCCTCCGCTTACCCTCCTGTGAAATGAGGAGAAGACCCACGTCACAGGAGTGACAGGGGGATTAACTATACTTAGTGTGTGCCTGGTGCACAGAAGTGGCCCAGTGAGTGTTCCACTGTGATTGTGATCCCTTCCTCCTCATTCGGAAGCATCCTGCGTGGAAGTCCTCATCTGCACATTGTGACCCCGGGCTCGACTCTGCAGACGCACACTTCACCACATCCGCCAGCTCCAGCAGTCTGCCTGCGGCCCTTACAGACTGGGCGGAAGAGTGTGGTGAAGGACCCGTGGTGTCTGCCGGGGCCCAGGAAGGGAGAGTGGCAGCTGGCAGGCCGATCACGTGCCTTCACTGGGACATTTCACTCACTCAGCAGACCCTTACTCAGCTCCTGCTCCGTGCCGAGCAGGGCTAGGTGCCGGGATACGAAGGTGAACCAAACCAGACACGGTTTCCCTCTGGCCTCGAGAGTCCAGGGGGAAAGGCCCTCATCGACGAATCGCAAGTGATGCCGACAGAGCCGTGCCGAGGAGGGGCGGCGGGTGCGGTACTGCAGTCAGAGGGCAGCCGGGCTCCGGCTCCGGGACTGCTCGCTGTGTGACCCGGCAGAGTCACCCCGCCCACTGGGCCTCTGTCCCCTCATCCACAGGGGGCACACTGACACCTTTCCTGCCTGAACCGCTCAGCTTTCTTGGAATTTGCCTTTCTTTTGTGCCCCTGGCCTTTGCCTGGCATGCTTTTGCCCACTTCCTCCTTCTGGAGAGTAACTTGTCATCCCTAAGCACTAGCTCAAACGCGCCCGCCTCTCCCTGCACACACCACTCCTGCCTCTGTGCCACAAGAGAATTCTCCAGAGCACCCCGCTCTTACAGGGCACCACCCCTGTGCCCGGCTCTGTCCCTTCAGCTAGGAGCTCCTGGAGGGCACAGCTATACCTGTGCCCTCGTCAACATCCAAAGGTGCCAGGCACTGCCTGGCCCATGTCACAGACAGTCCACAGGGGCTGAGGCAGGCAAGCAGCTGGTGCAAACGACCTTTTGACCACTAAGAGGTTGCACTCCTACTATGCTTAGCTCCAACTAGTATGCCCAGGCCTGAAGGCCTGGCTTTGCATGCCGTTTCTGCTCCTTCCTATGTGTGCTCGACCGAGTTGCTGAGCCATCCTGGGCCTTGGCGTCTCTGTCTATGAAATGGGGATGCCTCAGACCCAAGCTGTGCAGAGCCAGGGTCTAAGCATTCAGCAGGTGGTCAATAAAGGCTATTTCTTCCCTCTCCTTCCTTCTTAAGGTGGCGCTCGAGGCCAGCATCTGTGCCCTGCACTGCCCGGATCACGCAGAAGGTTCTTGAAGAAAACACATGGGCGGCTCGAACTCTAGGCAGGACCCAGATGATCAAGACTGAGGGGAGGAAAGGAAGGTGGCAGGTCTCTCCAAGCTACCCCAGCTGGCCATGGTGCCCACAGGCTGTTCTGTGAAGAGGGGGACCCATGGCTCCTGTGTGTCAGGCCACCCAGGATCCCTAGCTCCTGGCACTCCCCTGCCTCGCGGGGAAGCGCTCCATCCTCCCTTGAGCCGAGGCGCCCGCCTCTTGGTGCTGCAGCCTGAGTGCTGATAATAAAGGCACCTCTGTGTGTCTCTGGGGAAGCGGGGCTGGGGGTGGCGGCGGGGGGGGGGGGGCACAAAGCTCCCGCAGCTGTGTGTTTGCAAACAGGAGAGCTGAGCTGTGCAGAGGGGCTGAAAGCACTAATTGTCTTTAATTAAAGGAGGTTGGAGGCAGCGCAGGCTTTGACAAAAGAGATTTCCAGCCTGTTAGCAGCTTCAGCCTGCACTGGGGCTGGGCCGCCCAGGCACGGCCCTGGCTTTGTCCCTGTGGGGCCTGGCCCCGTGGAGGGCACGGCCAACACCTGCCTGGTGGGGGTGGGGACGGGGGGGGGGGCAAGCACTAGCAGTAGGACCGTGCTGGGAGAGCCAGACTCCTGCAGCCTGGGAAGACATCCTCTGGCGAAGCCCCTCTCTCCCTCGTTCATTCATTCGCTCACTCAGCAAGCATCGCTGAGCACCTGCTCTGTGTCCGGCCAGTGTTCGGAACCAGAGGAACAGAGACGGGGCCGTCCCTGAGTTTCAAGGACTTCTCACTCTAAGTGGCTGCGCGGTTCCGTGACCGTGAACGCAGACTAGCGCCAGCTGGCCTGGGTTTGAACCCTGTCTCTGCCTCTCACCAGCTGTACAACCTTGAGCAAGTTTCTTCACCTCTCCGAGTCTCACTTTTCCCACCTGTACGTGGGGGACGATAAAAAGGCACAGGCTTGTAGGCTGCGTGAGGATCACTAAGCTATCATAAAATGTTTGCCTCCGGCACTTTACAAAAACCAACCGGTCATTCCGTTCTTCCTTTACCCAGCTCTCCACCTGGCTGGAAGCCCCGGAGGCACTTCAGGGATGGGAAGAACCTGGGTCTATGGGGCTGGCTGGGTTCCAGGGCCAGCTCCACCAATCACATACTGGGCCGCTTCCCAGCCTCAATTTCCCCGCCTGTACCATCAGGGCTGGTCAGGGTGGTAGGAGGGAGGGCTCTGCAGGCATGGGCGTCCAAGTGCTCCCCCTCCAGGGCCCTGGGAATGGAGACGCCTCTGAAGAGCCGCCTTGCTGGGCTCCTGCTCCTGCTGCATACAAATGGGCCCAGCCTCCCAGCCGGCAGCGCCTCAGCCCGCTCCCTTCTTTTGTCTCTCTCACCAGGCTCCCCCTCGCAGAGCCTCAGACACATCTGCAGCCCCTCGCAGGGACACATGCACCGACGGACGGTCTCTCTCTCTGTCTCTCACACACACACCTGCCTCATTCTCCGCCGCATCCCCCCAGCAGATCTCAGTCTCTGTCCCCCTCCCATGCTGGAGGGCTTGCTGACCCCTGGGCCCAGGGTGGGCGGGAGGGAGACTGCTGCTCACAGCTGGCTGGGCTGGGTGGTCGCAGAATGGTGGAGGGAGGGGGCGGAGGGTGAAAGCGTCCTGGGGCCAGACTTCTCTCTCCGGCAGTAGGAGAGGGGAGGCCAGCTCCGGAAATGGAGGGCCCCGGGTGGGCTGCGAGGAGAGGGGCAGGTCTGGAATTTCCACTGTGGGGGCACTGGGGGATGTTTACCCAATATCCACTCTGGGCTGCAGCCCCTCATGTAATCTATTCAAAGGCTCTGGTGAGGAAACTGAGGCTCGGAGAGCATGGGTGTGGCTCAAGGACTCTGAAACGGGTCGTGCCAAACCAGGGCACCACCGTGGCCCTTCAGCACCCGTGTTCTGGAGTCCCATCTGAATTAACAGGCTAGGCCCCCTGTGGCCAGCACGGGACAGAGGGGACAGTGGATGATGGGGATTCGTGGTAGCTCCTCCTATACCTGCAGGGGGCGCCAACCCAGACCTGCGTGCTTCTGGCCTTAGCGGAAAGGAGCGGGGTGACCATGAGTGCTCGAGACCCCCAAGACTGGCAAACTCTAAACCAGCCAGGCCCTGGGCCTAACCCCTGGCTGAGGCTCCCACTGAGGCCCAGCCCCAGCATCACTGGAGGACCGAGGTCCTCCAAAGCCCCCCTAGGCCAACCTCTTCCCCATGGCCCCTGACCCCCAACCTAAAGGGGCCCCAGCTGGGAGAACAGGGGCTGAGGTAGGGAGGTGGGGAGGTGGGGATGGGTGGTGGTGACAGTGAGGTCCCCAGAGAGGGCCATCATGTGAACTCTGGCCAAGCCTGGGGCACCAGCTGTGAGGGAGTATGTGAGCGTGAGTGGTTCTGGACTGTGTGTGTGTGTGTGTGTGTGTGTGTGTGTGTGTCAGAGTGTGAGTACATGTGCTCGGGCCCAGGCAGGTGTGGGAAGCAAACTGGGGTGTCTTTTCTTGCTCCCTTGGGTTCGCACACCCTTCCCACTTGTGTGTCTGAGGACTGAGCTGAAAGATTAATTCATATTTCACATGGCCTTCACTGGCAGGATGGGGGTTGGTGATGACTTGTTTTTGTTTTTAAATATTTATTTATTTTTAGACAGAGGAGGAGGAAGGGAGAAAGCGAGGGAGAGAAACCTCAACATGAGAGACAAACACCGATCAGCTGCCTCTTGTGCGCACGCCGACCAGGGAGGGAACCCGCAGCCCAGGCGTGTGCCCTGACTGGGGATGGAACCAGTGACCCCTTGCTTACACCCAACAAACTAGGCCACACTGGTCAGGGCAGTTTTTTTTTTTTAAGGCACCAGGTAAGGAAGAATAAGTCAATTGGTTGGTTTTCTCCCTCTATCCACTCACCCAACTACCACTCACCCACTAAGCGCCTACTGTGTGCCAGGCAGCATGTTGGGACAGGAGGGCCGAACAAACACACGTCAGGCACTGGCTGTGGCAGCCTGGAGCAGTGGCGAAGGTCTCCAGGGTCCTGGGTTTGAACGCTGGCTCCATAAACGAACACGTCCTGTGGGTCTGGGCGAGCCCCTCTGCCCCTCTGAACCACTTCTCACTTGTTCAACGGGGCAGCAGGGCCTGCTCCCCGGGACTGATGTGGGATTGGAGGAGACAGAGTAGGTGCTGGAGAGATGCTGGGTCTCTAAGGTGCATTCACAGCCACTGTGGCTTCCTAATCACTACGGGCCAGGGACAGCCAGGGGACGCCCAGAGCTCTCCAGTCCCAGCCCTGTGATGACTCTTACTAAAGACGCTGAGCCTCTAATGGCTGTCAACTCCCCCAGGCCTGGGAGGCGGCCACAGCTGGGCAGCCCGGCTGGGGCTCTGTGGCGGGAGGTGGGTCAGCCCTGCCCAGCCCAGGCAGCTGTGGAATGAGGATGGGAGGGGGGTGGGTAGATGCCCCACCCCTAGAAGCCCCACACTACCCTGAATATCCGGGGCCTCCTCAAGCTATTTCTGCTTGTCCTCTGGGCCTCAACTCAGGTGCCCCTTCCCCTAGGAAGTCCTCCAGGACTCCCAGTCTGGGTGTGGTGCTGTCCCCATCTCCCAGTCTCCCTCGTGGTCATCACAGTCAGTTCCCAGCTCCCTGATTCACACACTGCCCCCTGCCCCAATGCATCAGGGTCTCCTTGTCGCTCTCACTGTGAGCTGCCAGAGGCAGAGGCCACTTCAGATCCCCCTCTGTGCTCAGACCCAGCGAGAGGCCAGCTCGGCTCTAGCAGCAGTCTCCAGCCACTTCCTGAGGGGCTGGGGTATTTTCTGGGCCACGGGCTACGAGTCAGACCCTGTTCTACCCTGTGCTCCTGGGAATGGGAAGAGACTGCTGCTTTTTCTGGGAGGGTCCCAAATCTACTCCCTCAGATGCTATACCCCGCCTTGGGGAGGGGGCTTTGGGCACTCTCCTCACTCAGGAGGTGCGGAGTGGGTGATCTGGGGGTAGGGCAAGGCAACGAGCCATCCCAGGTCTGCTGAAAACCGGCCTTATGTTTTTGGGAGCCTCAGTCTCCTTAGCTGTAAACCGAGAGGGTGACTTTGTGGTGGAGGGTGAGGAAGGGCGTGGTCTTGGTCTCGGTCTGATGGCCATGCTAAGGAGTGGCTTGTTCTTCAGACACTATCTCTTAGGGGCTGCCCCCTCCCCATTCCTCAGTGTCACCAGCCCATCATGTGTAAAGCATTTTGCAAAAGAAGTTTCAAGACAGCAGCCCAAGCCTGAAGTCAGTTGGACACCTCAGAGCCCCTGCGAGATGGAAATGCTGGCATTCTCCCCACAGTAGGCAGGCAGTAGTCCAGCTGGGACCTCGGCTGCAATCTAGCTTCGGGCCTTGACCCTCCAGGCCTCCAGTGGGGAACCAAATGATATGACTGGCCTGTCATTTCCCAAACCCCTTTATAGGCCCAGTACTTGCCAAGGCCAGCCTGCCTCCCTCCCCCCTTCCCATTGCCCCAAGCTGGATTCTGCAGCGTGCAGGGTTCTATTCTCCCCTGGGATGTGACATTCGCCAGCATCACTTCTGGTCCCATCTGCAGCGTGCCTCCCCACCCCCCATCCCAGGCGGCTAATCCCCATAAAGCCCAGCGCAGGGCCCTGCAGGACAAGCAGGCCCGCGCTGCCTGCAGCTCCGCCAGGCGTGCTTGGAGGGGCCGGGGCGGGATTCGGAGCGGCTGTCATTCTCTCCCTCCGCTCCTCTAATTGGATTCCCAACACGCGGGGGTCAGCCAAAACGTGGGGAGAGGAGAATCAAAGGGAAGGGCCATCCAGCAGATAAAGAGAGGCATTCTTCCTGGGCCACAAAGACTGCAGCGCGAGGGGTGGGAGGGGACCCTGTTGAGGAGCTGCCCGTCTGGAGGGGGAAGGGGCAGGGAGAGCCCGAGCAGGCGGCAGAGGCCGAAGGGCCGGCTTTCTTCCAGCCTGGTGCTTCCCCGCCTCTGCTCGCACGGCGCCTGGGGCTCGGATGCCCTCCTGCCCGCTGTGGGGTCTGGATCCTGGCTTGCCCCCTGCTGCCCTTGTGAGGTTTGGACAAGTCCCTGTAGTACTCTGGCCTCAGTTTCCTCCTCTGTGGGCTGAGGATAACACCAGCCGCCACAGAGGGCAGGGGCCGGGATGAAATGAGGTGACGTTAGCCAAGTGCTTGGAGGACAGGTCTAGGGCTCCGCAGGCACTCACAGCCCACGTATGTCCCTCCCACCCCCTGAGAAGCACCACCGCCCCTCTGGGGGCCTGACCACGCCGCCTGTGCTCTGGGGTACTGTGTAGACACAGCCTCTCTCCCCGGGAAGAAGGCAAAAGTTCTGTGTAAACATAACACCTGGACAGATGTGAGAGTTAACAATCCCCAGCCTGGGTGGGGCTTCGCCATCACACCTTCACCACCCTGTCCTCTCCGGCAGACAAGAAACTAGAGGCTTGGAAAGTGGAGGGAAATGTCCAAAGCCACAGGAATAGAAAACAGTGGAGCCTGAACGAAGAGCCTGACCACAGCCCGGTGCCCCACCGCACCCCACGAGGGCCCCCCACGCTTTCCTGTGAAGGTTAATCAGATTCTGTGTGTTCTGCACACAGCCAGCAGGGGAGGTGGGCGGGCCAGGGCCAGGCCTTGCTGTAAACTGGGACCGGTTTGCCTGAAGAACAGTGGGCCCGCTGACTCTGGTTCATGAAAGAGACATGAAGGGAACCTCAAAAGGAATTTCTAAGAGACAGAAAATCAATGGCCCTGACATCCTGCCCCCCGGAAAGTGTGTGTGTGTGCATATATGTTTATCCCTAACGCATACACACTCCGCAGTTGATCCAGTGCACGTACGTGCACACACACACACTTGTATAATACCCACTTTCAAGGGCATGTAAGTGTGGCTCGATACGATAGACAAAGGTACTCATGAACACATACACTGTGGCTTGATCTTGTGGGTGGGTGTGCACACAAGCACACACACACGGCTATGGGACCTAGCACATGTGTATCCAAGGACGCAGGCAGGGAGCCCCACCCCCAGGGTAGATGCGCTTGTTTGGTGTGGGACATGCGCTCCTTCACGGGCGCAGGTTCAACTAATCCACTGTCCACATTAGTTGCTCCTCCCCGCGCACACAGCACTGGGGCACGTCAGAGAAACAGGAACACACGAATACGGGGACAGCAATGACTTGTAGCAGGCTGCAGGGTGACCCCCATGGGTGAGGGCTTGTGCACAGCCAAACCCTGAAATGCATGCGTGTGCTCACACGTCCAGAGCTCTCTCAACTGCACTTTTGATGCGGGTCAGTGGGCAGCCTGTGCACACGCAGGCACTCCCAGCAGGCCCAGTTCATACTCTCACACTCAATGGGGCCAGTGCACACACATGCACATGCATGCTGGGGATGCTCTGCATCGAACCAGCACATGCGTGCATGCACATCCCTCCCAGGCCCCCGGGGAGCTCCCACAGTCAGACAGCTCCGACAGCAGGGTGTGGGGGGAGGGCAGCCCAGGGCCGGGTTGCCAGGGATACGGATGTGGGGCTCCCAAAGCTGCACAGCCCGCCCAGGCAGCGCAAAAAGGCCAGCAACCACTCTTGAGTCTTTAGAATGTTGCTAATCAGATGGTGATGCCTTTAAGGGAGGAAACTTGAGTCTGGTTTCCTGGAAAGAGCCAGGGTAACATGAGGCCCTGGGCCCAGAGTTTGTGGGGGACATAGGGACAGAGGTGGGAAACAGCTCTGACTGGCTCCCAAGCCCAAGCCAGCCCTCTGCTCACGCTCTATCAGACGACAGGGGTTACATGGCCCCACTTGCTGTGTGGCCTGGAGCAAGTCACTTGCTCTCTCTGAACCTCTGTTTCCTCATCTGCAAAAGGGGAGGGTAATAACCCCAAGCATCTAACCTCCATGGGGCTCTGTGGAAAGACTGGGAAGGCCTGGAGAAGGAGCAAAGGTCCTGAGGTGCCAGAGAGGGTAGGGGACCCGAGGCCAGCCTACTCCTCAGGGGGAGCCCTGCCCCACCCCCACCCCGGGCCAGTTCATCCGTAGGGCTCTTAGGGGCTGGTTCACCTCCCACCAAACCCACCCACACGTCATTGCTTTTCACACAAACCATTCATTCTCTGGGCCATGAAGAACTCTTCCTTGAGGGAGCCCACCCATTCCCACCCAGGATGGCGACTCAAGGGGTCCCTGGAGTCTCAACCCTGCAGAGCTGGGGGCAAAGGGAGGGTGGGGAGCTGTCATCTTAGAAATGACAACCAGTTCCAGAGAAAGCCCAGGCCTCAGAGGCTGGAGCGTTGGGTTCCGGTCCCAGCTCTGTCCCCAAAGTCCATGTGATCCCAGGAAAACCAGGTCCTCTCTCAGCTTCAGTTTCCCTCTTCTCTAAAGTGATGATAATAACCTTTGCCTTGCTTCTCTCGTGTGGGTATCCTTCAGATCAAAGTATCTCATAGGGTGCGCCCAAAGCTACACAAATGCAGCCTCTAAGCTCTTCTGGAACAGGGCAGGGTGTAAGTAAATAAATACTGTACATATGTAAGACATTATAATTACAAATGGCATTTCCACCCCAAGCTATGAAAAAAGCATGGAACAAAACAGTTTGGTGAGTGTGATGCATTCTCATTAGAACCTCAGGAGGCCTGAGGCCTGAGGTCGGCTCTGTACCTGACAAGGTGCATGAAGCCGGGAAAGTCGCCCCACCCTGCCCTGCCCCACAGCCCTAGTAGGGATCAGATGTTGGTTTTAGAGAGGCTTTGTACATTCTGCCAGTGAAAAATTAACAATGTAATGCCCTTCCTCCCTCCCCCCAAGGAAGGCAGTCTGGGTGGGAGACTCAGGCTTTGCCAGGCAGGCCCAGCACGATCCTCTCCCTGCTGTGTGGCCACGGGCAAGTCCCTTCCCGCTCTGGGCCTCAGTTCCCCCTCTTCGTCCTCTTAGGTTAAAGTTCATACCTGGAGGTTTGAGTAGGGGGAAGGGAGAGATGCAGCCGGATGGGGGCAGAGGACAAAGGGGCTCCCTGGGAAGGAGGTGCTCCAGCAGAGTTGGGGGAGAGGCCAGAGTGGGGCCTGTGAAGACCGAGCCAGCTGCCACAGAGCAATGAAAATCTCTTAACCACACAGAATTGTTAACGGCTCCCAAATCCTGTTGTACCACAGGCTTAGAAAGGCTTAAACTGTTAAATGCATAAACTTCCTCATTAAACGGGCCTCTCTGCCAGATCCCGAAGCCCAGCCAGATGAAAAGGCAGCTGCCGGAGGGAGGGGGACTTCCCCAGCTGTTTATGGTCCTGCCGGAGTGTTCTGGAGGCAACCCGCGACCCTCAGCCCAGTGTGCTCCGGGGTCTGAGGCCGGACTGGGGCTGAGAGAGGACAGCGCAGGGGCTGCAGAGCTGATGGTCTCTGTTCAAATTCTGCCTTTCCTGTGTCACCCTGGACAAGCTGCTTACCCTCTCCCAGCCTCAGTGTCCTCTTCTGTAAAACAGAGATGACACTGAACCCTGAGGCCGGCCGAGAGTCGCTGATACCCGGGGTGAGAAGCTGCCTGGTCCTCGGGCACCCAGTTCCTGCTGCAAAGCCGTTCCGACACCTCCGAGGAGGAGGAGACATCAGAGTGGGGGCATGAGAGCACACACCTGCCTCTGACACCGACAAGGGGTGTCACCATTGTCCCCAGCCTGTCTCCTAATCCGATGGGGGGCAGTCAACAAGGTTACTCTGCAGAAAGGGAGCATGAGCTGAGCATTCAGTACATGCTGTGTGGGGGATGAGGGACTCTCCTCTCTGGCCAGAGGTTAGTCGGGGTTGCTCGGGCCTCCTTCCTGGAGGCCTGTGTCCCCTCAGCACAGGAGGGGACTTCCCCACTGCTGAGCCTTCACTTGGGGACCCTGCTCCACCCTGCCTAACCTCTCTTGATGTGAAGACAACTCTTTCCTCAATGCTCAGCCCAGGCCTCTCTCCTCTCCTGGGAAACCCCTGTGGCTGTTCCACTGGGGCGGCCCCCTCCCTCTCCCCCTTCCACTGGTGATCTCTCAGACTCTCACCGGCTCTGGGCTGCCTCGGCAGTCCAGGCGGTGGGCAGGGCAGAGTCCGTGCAGGCTTTGGCCCACGCCTGCTTAGTTGTCTCAGCCAGCTGGAGAAAGCCAGGTTCACAGTCTGCCTCGGCTACTTACTAGCTGTGTGGCCTTGGGCAACTTGCTGACTGTCTCTGGGCCTTGGTCTTATCCCGTGTCTCTGGGCCTTGGTCTTATCCCGTGTCAAATGCAGCTAACCCTATCAGTAGAAGATCCAATGAGCGAAGGGAGCTTACCTAGCTAAACACAGGGGCGGGGGCACAGGAGGTGCCCTTCCCCCCCACCCCCCCGCCCTGGCCCACTCCAAGCCTCTCAGGATTCCTGCTGGCCTCTGCCTCACTCGGCCTTTGGCAGCAAGGAACTAAAACCCTAGTAGCCCCTCGGCCAAGAATTCCTCTCCTCCACCCACTGCTCCCATTTTGTCTGAGGGTCAGCAAGAGGCCAGAGTTGAAAAAAAAATCAGTATCATTTGACCATCTTTTTCTGAACTGATTCCTGCTCTGTTTCTCCTGTCCTCCAAAGTCCTGGGACAACGGCCCAGGGCTGTAGCTATGGAGAGACCTGTTTCCCGGTCCTGGACTGGGAGCTCTTTAAGGGCAAGAAGGGTCTTCCCGGTCTCTGCAGTCCCCACACCAGGCCCAGGGGCTGGTGCACAGTAGTGCCCGGGAGTGTCGTTTCAGTGAAAAATGCCTGGAGCCAAAACTACCCAGGATCTCCCGCCTAGACCCCTGAGTGTGTTTGCAGATCAGAGAGGAAGAGCCACCCCACGTCCCGATACCCAGATCTTTCCGATCCGCTGACTCCCAGAAGAGAGGAGGCTGAAGTGATCCTCTCGCCCTTCCCAGGAGCACCCGCTCTGGCGGCTCAGGGCCTCTGCACCTTCTCCTCTCCTGGCTGACTCCCCACTCAGCCTCCACTCGAACAGCCCCTTTCCCTGGGAGCCCACAGGTGACCACTGTGGCCCTGGCTGGCACCCCCCTGGATGGGCTTGGGTGCCTTCGTCCACCTCCACTGTCTGCAGAGACATCTGTCCACATCTCTAGGTGGGGTCGTCCTTCAGGGCAGAGGCCGTGACTGAGCTTTCCAAGGATCCGATCGCTGGCAGAGGACAGGCACTCAATGTGTATTAGCTTCCTAGTTCTCCTTGAAGACGTCGCCAATCACTCCAAGAAACAAAAATGCCAGAGGCTGCTGTTCAGTGGATGTCTGAGGGCTGGGATGTCTGGGTGAACGGACAGGAGGCCCAATGGATGGATGGACAGATGGACACAGAGTTGTGAACACCAACAGATTCTTTGAGAGAACATAGGAAAGGGGAAAGAGGGAATGGGGTGCGTCCAATTTTTAAGAGCAAAGACCTGAATAGCCTGAGTGCACTGGGCAGGGTCCTCCTCCTCCAGTCCCCTTCCCCAAAGGCTGGCCTGAGCCTGGGGGTCTGGAGGGAGAGTCTATCACTCCTCCTCCCCACTCCAGCCGGGACTCTCTACCCAGCCTTTGAAGAGAAGCTGCAGAACTTTCTATGGGGGGGGTGGGGGGGCTGGGCCTCTCCTCCCATCCAGCATTCCAACCTTCACACCCTTTCCCCGGCCGGTACAGGCTCTGCCAGCTGGCAGGCTCCTTCCTCCTCACCCCCGAGGCTGGCCGCACCCCACCCCCGCAGACACATCTGGGCCACTGGTCCAGCCTCCGTGGGAAGGGCTGAACATGAGAACAGGGTGGGAAGAAGGCGGCCCAGGGGCCCCAGAGTGCACTCCTGGCCCTTTCCTCCCTTGGCTGGGGAAGCACAGGATTCTGGGAGAAAATAAAGCCACCGGCATAATATCCCATGCTGGTGAGCATGCAGGGAAACAGGCAGTCTGGAAGTCAGCTTCCAGAGGCGGGTAACGCAGACTGGCCTTTCTGGAGGCTGATGTGTGTCAAGAGCTCTAACAAAAAGTACCCTTTGACCCCACAATCCACACCTGGAGACGCATTCTACGCAAATACCAGCAGCAGTACAGAAAGACAGAGGGACAATGGCGTCCATCCCAGAGAGTAAAGGTGGAAATAACTGGGAGCAATGTGCGCGTCGACGGTGGACGGTGGGCAGATAAATTTCGGCGCACTACACTACGGAATTTTAGAGGCTCCCCAAATGATACTGTAGATCTAACATGACATGGAAAAATGTCCATAAAATATTAATAAGTTGAAAATCCTTATGTATTTTTAGCAGGAATCCATTTCCCTTCTTACAAAGAGCTCAATATGTATAAATACACATAAATACACCTAGAAGAATCTCTACCAGTCCATTAACAGTGGTTATCCAACTTTAATTTTAATGCGATTTTATCTTCTCCTTTTTGCTTACCAGTAATTTCTAAAGATTCAACAAATAACCTGTATCACTTTTGCAATAAGGAAAACTTATTTTTTCCTCCAAATAAACAGCTCATCAGGAAAGAAAAAAAGCCTCCACAGGCAAAAGACAGTGTCCATGAAAGTCCTTGTTCTTACTTTCCTAACACTCTTCCAGGTATTTTGTCCTTGACTCTGCACCGCAGCCCCTCCGTGGATCCTGTTTAACAGATGAGAAAACAAAGGCTGCAAGAGAGAGGGTCAGTGCTTGCCCAAGGTCACGCAGCTAGTAAAAGGCAGAGCTGGGGGGTTTGAAACCAGGTCTGCAAGGCCAAGGTCAAGGAGAGGCCATGGGTGGGAGAGAGAGTAAGGCTGGGGGCTGCCAAGAGGGCAGGGAGGAGGCGAGGGAGAGGCTGGGAGGAGAAGCCCAACAGCTGGGAACTGGGAAGCCTGAGCCGAGCCAGAAGATTGACATGTGCCTTCCCCTTCCCCTCTCCATCACCCCCGCCCACCCCCCTCTCCTGGCTCGCTGCCCCTCTCCCAGCCCAAGCTAACCATGACAACCCCCTCGGCCCCCCCAGTATCACAGCCGTCGTGCTCACACTGGAACTGCTTCTAGATTCCTTATAGATGGGAGTCTGCCATGGGGGAGAGGAGGGCAGGGCCCCAACAGTGGCCAGGTTGGGGCTCCCGACGGGCAGGGGTGAGGATACGGAGAGAAACTTGGAGAAACTGAGGCAGGGGCACATTCACAATCAAACCTGTAAGTATTTGTAAAGAGGAAAACAGGTTTGGGTGGGAGCAGGTGCTGCAGAGAAGAATTTGAGGGCTACGCTCCTGTCACCCCCAGCAGATCTACTGGGGGCAAGCCCCATTGGGGACAGTGATCCTGAGGAGACCGGGGACTGGAGTTGGGGCAGGGGGCAGAGTTCTTCTGAAGGAAGTCCCAGGAATCCCCACCCGGCAGCTGTATGGCTGGGGCAGGCCCAGACTGAACGCTCAGGAGGCAGTGAACAGATGGATGAATAAGGGGAAGCCACGCCCTAGCCCCTGCACCCAGTAAGCCGCAGGACACCCACCAAACATGCTCTGTACTCTCACACCTCAGGGCCTTTATCCATTCGGTCACCAATCCCGCTCCTACTTACTCTTCAAGGCCCAACTCAAATGCCACCTCTAAGATCCCCTGCCACAAACAATGCCTTCTTCCTCACATTCTCAAAGAGCCTGGGTGAGCTCCCTTCTGGAAGGATCCTGCACCACCTCGTTCCCCGTGTGCCTGAGTCCCCTGCTTGTCCGGCAGTCACGGGAGGCCAGAGCGTGAGTCTCAGACACTCGGCTCCCATTTCCCCAGGAAGGCCCGTCGGCTCAAACCACTTGCTCTCAGAAGCCGTCCTGAGTCACCCGGCTGAAGCAGATCTTCCTTTGGGTCTCAGCTGCTGCGCCCTGTGTTCCCCCTGTTTCGTGCATCACAGTCTGTAACTATTCTATTTGTTCATTAACATTTTCCCTCTCCACCTCCGCCCCCGTACCCAGACTGAAAACCTCTGGAGAGCAAAGAATGAGCCCGTCTTGTTCACGTCTATGTTTGGCAGCACTGGCACGTGCCTGGCTCACAGAAGGTCCTCGGTATGCACCGGTGAGAGGGCTAGCGGCACGCAGAGTGTACTCAGTACATGCTTGGGGGACGGCTGACGGGCGTCTCCAGGCCCCTCTTCTTCCCACCGTGCCCTGTACACAGCAGCCACCGAGGAAGCTGGGCCGACTGTTAGTCCTGTCAAACCACTCAGTCCACCGGGAACTCCCGCCTTTCATTAGCTACCAGTGGCCGCCCCAGGGATGGTGGCCGCTACCCAGGAGGACTCCTACCCCCACCTACCAAGACTTCATTCACCCTGCCTTATTTTCTCTAATTCACACGAACAAAGCAATGAAGTTTTTCCATTCAAATTATGTTTCAATAGTAGATGGATCTTTCCAAACCATACCTTCCTGGAGATTCTGCTCATGTCCCCTTTATGCCCCCTGGGGTGGTGGTGGGCGGCTGGGCCTGTGGTCATCGTCCAGCCAAGGACGTGTTATTACATCGTGTGTCTGAGCTAATCGTCCTGTTACAGAAGCATCAGGGCTGCTTGTTTTAAAATGCTGATTCTTGGCCCCACTTCAGGGCCACAGAACCAGGCCTGGGGGAGAGGTTTGCGCCAGACCCAGGGATCTGCATTTTAACAAACTTCCTAATGAAGTCTGAAGCAGAGTCAAGGCCCAGAATCCCTAGGCTAGAGGATGAGAAAGCTCTTTGCCAGTATCTCAGATGTGAGCCGTGACCACCATTCCTCCACGTCCTGGGCCAGCAGGGCGCACGCCTGTGGGACTTGGGTTTCAGCAGCCCCACATCTGGGTGGCTGCAGCGCGGGCCACGGCAGCAGCTGGTGCCCTTCTGGCTCCCGGAGCTCATTAATCATACTCTGCCTGGCCTCTACTCACACCCAGAGGGTGGCGGGGCCTGGGCCTTGGGCAGGCTGTAGGTCCAGGGGAAAGAGGGGGTAGAGGGGAACCAGGGCTGGGTGCACATCCCGCCCCAGCATTACCTCGAACCCCTGCTATTTGCAAGAAGCCCGGACTATAACAGGCCGCCTCTAGGACGGCCCCCAGGGAGGGACCACACCTCCTGGCATTCACACCCAGTGTGATTCAGTTCCTTGGGATGTGAGCTGAATTTGGTGACTTGCTCTTAATGAAGTGAATATGGCAGAAATAATGTCACTTCTGAGATGAGGTTATGAAAGGACCCGTGGCTGCTGTCTTGGGCACTCTCACACTCTCTTGGATCCCTCGTTCTGGGCTAAGCCATTGCACGTATGCAAGGACCACGAGGTGAGGAACCGTGGCTGGCAAACCATGTGCGTGAACATGGAAGCAGCCCCCCACCCCGGTCGAGCCTTCGGATGAACCTGCAGCCCCAGCCGGCAGCCTGGTCACAACCCCAGGAGCCGCTGAGCCAGAGGCAGCCACCAGTCGTATGTGGATTCCTGATCCTTAGAAACTGTGAGATGACACGTATTTATTATTTTAAGCTGCCAAATTTGGGGAGGACTTGTTATGCGCAATAGAGAACTCATACACCTCACTCTGGGCACCCTTCCAATGAGTAACAGTTCTTCCTACCTCCTGGCTCGAAGCCTCAGCCACGGGTCATACAGTTTACCTGCCCCCCTAATGGCCCCTGCGGATTCGTGTCCCTAGGTCTTTTGTCATGGAGATCCATCCTCCAGAGGGCCTGGGCCACCCAGTCAACGTCTCTCTCCCCAGATTCCCAGCTCCGACGTCACCTCCTCTGAGAAGCCTTCCCTCTTTTTTCATTCCCACTGCAGCCGGAGCAGTTCCTCCTAAAGCCAGTCTAGCACATCGCCCGCCTTGTTCATTTATAGTCCGTCTCGACCGGCAGGTCCTGGAGGACAGGGCCACAGTCTGACTCTTCACCGTCCTACCTGGTGCTTAGCGCAGGGTCTGACACAGAGCCGGGGCAAGGGAGCTTTGATGAGTGAACAAACAATGAGCAATGAGTGACCGATCTCATCCCCTCTGCCCCAGGTCCTGCTGGCTCCCAAGGCTGCGCCATTTCACACTCAGGTACAGAAACCCGCCCCGAGAATCCAGCGTTTCTCCCAACTTCCCTGTTTCTTTTCCAGGACCATCGCCTCCTTGCACGCTGGGATCCCCTGTTCCCTGTGATTCCTCCCCTCCCCCGTGCCTGCCTCTGTCCACGTGTCATCCCGATTGGCCCCCAGACGTCTCTTGCCCCTACTGCTCCTCCCCCAGCACTGCAGATGCCCAGTCACTGCAGCGGCTTCCCCACAGGCCACTGCTTCTGCCTCCTGAACCTCCACTTACCCTCCCAGGGGCCTTCGAAATGCCCAGAGGGTGGCAGTGGGAGAACCATGGGGAGGGTGGATGTGACGGTATTCTATGAAGATGAGAACCATTGCAACCCCCCCGCCAGGCTAAACTTTCACGGGCTCTCCAGGGCCCCTGGAATAGGGGTCCAAACGCCTAGGTTGACATCTGGAGCACTCGGGTCTGATCCCAGTGGGCAGTCAAGAGGAAGAGGCACAGGCAGACTTCGAATCTCTATCACCAGCATCCCCGTCACAGCTCACCCAGCGGAGCACCTGTGCCAGGCTGGGTTTGGTACCCATCACCTCGTCTATTTAACACTTACTAAGCTCTTTCTTGCTGTGTACTAGAGGCCATAATAAGTGCCCTACAGGTGTTAAGTTGTCGAATCCTCACACCCCCCCATGAACGAGGCTTTCATACTCAGCCTGGGACAAACAGCTAGTGACTGGCAGAGCTGGGCTTTGAACCCAAGTCTGTCTACCTTTGCGGCCTTCTTACTACCACGCAGGACCTCTTACAAACGTCTTCTGTTTACAACCTACCTTTGTGATTGTTTGCCGTAATCAAACACCACCTGGACTATTGTTTATTTCATGTTTTTCCTAAAATTACCTTCAGCGGCCCAGCGGTTTGGGGGAGGGGGAGTGTGGAATCCCACTACCTGGGTGCAAGACTCCTCGTTCCTCCATTCCCATATGAGAGTAAGGCTCTCTGAGCCTCACGTTCTTTTTGGTTTCTTTTTATATTTTTACATTTTATTTATCAATTTCTTAAAGTGGCATTTTCCCTCCCAGGGTTCTTGTGAGGATTGAGTTAGACGTGCCGGGAGCCCAGCACCCAGTAAAAGTGGTGACCGGGAGGCCTGGCTCACTGTGGGATTGTCCTTCTCCCTCTCTTTACGCCGGAAGTAGCCACGTGACTCGGTCTGTGGCCACTGAGACGTGCACGGAGTGATGTGGGGGCCGTTCCAGGCAGAAGAGTTTGAGCCAGTGCACAACCTGCCACACTCGCTCCTTCCTTCTGCCTGGTGACCGTGACGTTCCAGGCAGTGCCTCCTCCATCTGGTTGGCTCCCAGAGGGAGGAGTCATCCCAAGCTGACCCCCGGTGGACAGGTAGCAGTGAGAAATAAACTATTATTTTGTCATTTCAGCACAGCCTGGCCTATACTGACTGTTAGAAAAAGCTAAATGAATGTTAACTTATCGATGTGATGACCCACACATTTTCTTAAGAAGGGAACTGTATCACTTTGTACATGAAGAAATAAAGCACCACTTAGCATTGGATAATATTCGTATAGCAATTAAAATGAGAAACATTTATCCTCATACGACTAAAATCACCTTGCAACCCCCTGCAGTACCTTCAAGTACTGCCATTCAGAAGTGCTGTCCAAGTGCCTCCCTCTGAGAAGCTGAGCCACGTCTGTGGGTTGGGGAAGCCTTGCCAGAGCACCTCACGGTCAGCCCCAGGCCACCGCCCTTGCCAGCCTGGCCTCCCAGCTGCCAGGCCCAATACCCACTCCAGGCATTTGCAGGGACACCTGCCCCCCTGAGGCCCTTACCTCGGCAGACGGTGCCATTCTCCACGGCCTCGAAGCCCGCTTTGCACATGCAGCGTCCGATGGGCACCAGCCACTCGCCGTCCCCGTTACAGTACAGCTTGATGGGCACGTCCACCTCCTCGGCATTGGCGATGCAGCTGCCCCGCGCGGCCACCAGCGAAGTGCTCTCGGCCCCTGACAACGTCTCCTGGAAGATGGCGCCGTTCTGGATGACGCGGGGGCACTTGCGGTAGAAGACGCGCACGGCGATGAGGGACATGCAGCCGCCGTAGTCCTGGAAGGCCAGGTAGAAGCCGCTGCGGGACACGGGCCCGAAGCTCCTGACCTCGGTGTTGATTTTCATGACCCGGCCACCCAGGTCCACCTGAGAGAAGCTCTCGTCAGCGGCGATGGTGTCTACCTTCACCCACGGATTCTCCATCCAGTTGGGGAAGGTCTTGGTGGCCAAGTCCGAGTCAGCCTCGTAGTAATAGAGGTTGAAGGTCTCCTTGCAGGAGCCGGGCACGCTGGGGATGCTGCTGCAGTCGCGCACCGAGAACTTCATCTCCACGTGGATGCGGTGGGCGCCGCGGCGCCGGATGAACTTGGTCCGTAGCCAGTTGTTCTGGCTCGATTCGAACACATTGCACACCTGGTACGTGCGGATCGTGTTCATGTTCTCGTCGTAGCCACTCACCTCTTCCCACTGTGGGTGAAATGCCAGTCAGGTGGGGGAGGCAGGGGCTCGGCCCCCAGGGGGCGCCCAGCAAGGAAGGAC
>PVKM010017960.1:0-25443 GCA_004027735.1 Carollia perspicillata
CCTGACCAAAGAAGCTTGACTTCAGCTTTATTGCTTAGCATTTTGTATTCGTCTATTTGATAGTTTGTCATGATGTTTTCAGTAAAGTTGACTGATTTTTCCAGAATTTTCCCATAGGGATTGAGATACAAATTCAAATGGTAATTCAGTCCACCATTTTGAAATCATGTAAGCTTCCTGAGGAAGCGGACTTTTCCCATTTTGCTCGCTGCCCCGTCCTCTTCATCTGGCACACCACGTAGTAAATGCTCAATAAATAACGCATGAGTAAATGAAGCACTTGCCTTATTTTAGTTTTTCAAGTCTATACTTAACATAGTTTCTATTATTTTAAGTAGCTTTTAAACTAATTCCAGGGAAATTGTCTACTTCAGTGTAGATAGACATTACCAAGATATGTGACTTTATTGAGTGATAGTTCAGTATGTTAGGGACAGATGTGTTTTACTGGCCCAGTGGAAACTTTAATGTCAAAAATAGGAGCTTTGCTAAACTACTCTGATAATTTAATTCTCAGAACATCTTTTCGGTCATTTTTTAATGTGTGCCTTTTCCTTCCCTATAGGACTGTAAATAAGTAACCCGAATACACAATAGGGAAGAGAAGGAGTATTTACCTTTCATACAAAAAATGTTGACTTTTCAGACTGAGCAGTATGTTCTGAAGTGAATTGTTTTATGCTTCAGAATTACAAAAGGTACAAGAGTATCTTGGTTTTGTCAGTGTATGTTGATAATAGTTCAACTTTTTTCTTACAAGTAATCATGAGAGTACAGATAGTAATATCTTGTTAAAATTGTTTTCAAAAAATCCTTTTTCGTTTTATTCCAGTATCTGATGTATGGTATCCTAATTTTATTAAACCTCTTTAGTATTCTGAATATTAATGGCTCGGTGTTACATCAGAAAGCATCTACATTGCTGTCTCCAACTACCATTAATAATCACATGCTACCTCGTTACTATTAATAAATTACCTGTTCAGTCCAGGAGGCCTTCCAAATGCTTGAAATAGAGGTAAAGGCCCAGGCCACAGATGTTCGCACTCTGTAAAAAGTGGCCATTTGCACTGAATTGATATCAGAGCAGGAAAATCTTTGCAGAGTCAGAGGGAACTTAACAGTCATTCTCCCAGCACTCACATCCCCTGTGATTCCCGACCCTCCCCACCGCTTCCCCGTGACCCCCAGTGACCCCCATCGGGGCACCATCTGCACCCGAAACCACAGCGGTAGCTGCAGGAAGATTCAGGCTGTGGGACCCAGTGCAGCGCCCTTTCCGCCTTACTCCTTTCGTCAGGGCACCAGCCTGAATCTGAGGGACCCACCCACCATCTTAGGAGGGCAAAAGGCCACTCTACCAACCCTTAACGAGTCTCCATTACTCCCACTGATGGTGGATGGTTTCCAAAGACTGCACTGGAAACACTGGAAGCCACTAACTTGAAGTGATTTAACTTAAACGGAAAGATCTAATTTGGCCTTGACAGTCAGGAGGTTGAAGGATCCTAAAGCCTTGCTTTAAGAAGGGTGCTAACACTTTTTTGCCAGCAGGAGAATCCTTGATGGTGGAGGGGAAGGAAATTAAAAGATGTAGCTGTGTATCATTTATTTAAAAGAAAAAATTCAGAATTTTGAATGAAAAGAGAAAGAAAATTTCATTGGCAGGAGGGAAGACTTGGGCAGGGTGGAGTGGTGGGGAGTGAGGCCTGAGGTTACCTGTGGGGCGGGGGACAGGGGCTCATGCAACACCTGAAAGAGGTTCCAGCCCAGGATTTAGGGACAGAAATGATGCGAATGTCAAAGCAGCAAGCAAGAAAGATGCATACTTTAGGTATATTGTTTAAAAGAAAGAGACCTAGCCAGAGGAAGCTTAATATTTACTTAGAAAGTACCCATGAGCAGCAGCACTTAACCCTTCCTCTTCACGCCTGACTCCGCCCCAGTTTTTCTCACTGAAGGGGCTAACGAGTCTGCCCAGGCCACCACCCAGAGACCGGGAAAGAGAACAGGCTCCGTCATTCGTTAGCACGGCACATCGCTAACCAGACACAGCCAGTCCATGCTTCCTCTCCCCCGCTGATGTTTCTCTCTCCCTTTCTCTCTCTCCAAAAGAAATGACAAAATGTCCTCAGGTGAGAATTTTTTTTAAAAAATCAATATAAAACAGGCAAGGGGCATAAACTAATTTACTGAAAAAATATGCAAATGGCCAATAAATACATAAATCACTCCATATTAATTGTAATCAAATAAAATGAGATTTACCTATGAGCTTTGAGAAAATACAATAATAGGTATGCAATGTAAAGCCCTATATAAAAACATTAGTTAATAATCACTTCTTAATTTTGTTTTGCAAAGTCGATATTTTCGTTTCAAATATTTAGAACAACTCTAATATTAGCCAGCTGTCTTTGGAAATGATTGGCCTGGAACAGTGGTTTTCAGACTTTCATGTTCATAACATTCTCTGGAGGGCTTGTTAAAACACAGAGTGCTGGGCCCCACCCTCGAGTTTATGACTCAGTGAGTCTGGATTGGGACCCGATCATTTGCATTTCTAACAAATTCCCTGGTGAAGCTGGTTTGGCTGGTGCAGGGACCACACTTTGAGAGTCACTGGCTTAGGACACGCTGAGTATCAGAAAATTCTCTAATGCCATCTTGTTAAGAGAATTGTACTGGTGAGAGGAGACAGGGGCTTAGGCTGAAGTTATGACAAAACACTTGGAGTCATTTCGTTGAAGCATCCCTGCCTCTAACTTGACGTCACTAACTTATTCCTGAGCAACTAATCATGCTGTTCATAAAATTAGACTTGGTTTACTTCTGAACTATTTGTATTTTTCTAATGTACCCGTGCTTGAAAATTTTCTTTAATTTTGGCTCTATTAAGTGTCTTAGTACTTTGAGGAACTGAAATGTAATATGTTAAATAGCAGTAAATCCTGTTCGGAGTCTTAGATGCCTATCTTTGTTATAAATTATTATTTCTTTTAAAGAGACTTACTTCACAACTTAACAGTTAAATTTTTTATTTTTACATTAAGAAAAAAGGTTCCCTGGTAAATCAGTGGAATCCATATATAAGCCAAGATTATTCAAGATTATTGTTTTTTAACTCTGTTTTAGCCTAATGATACTCTCATATTTACTGCCTTTGTCCTAGATGTAGCAAGACATTTCTAAACATCTCTTGGGCTCTTAGAAACCCGTACAGAAGGACAGTTCTCTTATTTATGATTCTCTATGACTACAATTATAATAAACTCTGGCTTTTCCCTTTTCCAGAAATTGTAGAACATTTTTAAATCCTCCTGCAGTCCTTTACTCTTCTAGTATTAAATAAGATTTTCCTAAGGTAATCCCCAAAAGAGATGGACGTTTGTTTGTTGAGAATTCTATTAACTGCCAGGTGAACCACAAAAAAAACCTTAGATGTGTTAGAAATATCAGTTTTTCCCTATCCCCCAAAAACTGTTTGCGGCAAATTGATCCCGGTTTTAGACAGCTCCATGGGCTATTGCTGAGAAGTTCTGTCACCGTCCACAAATCATCATAAAGCATTTAGTAAGCGTTTGCACTAAAGGTAACAGCGAGTTACTGTCCCCAGTAGGGTGGCAAAATTAACAAATGAATTAATTAACCCTTGTTTACATTCTATTTCAAAGCCAAGATTTTAAGTAAAGCTTTGCCAAAGGTTATTAGCTGAGCTTGGTTTACAAACTAAAAGTGCAAGACCTGTGAAAGCCAAATGCTTTGTGGGCTGCAATCAGGGGGAAAGCCTTCCTTAATTAACTCTGGGGATTAAGAGGTAAATAAAAAGATCATTGCAGGACATACCAATTGTTCTTCCCAGATTTGAGTCTTAGCAGGCATTAAGGGATGTTTTGAATAACTTAAAGGAGCATGTGGCCAGTAACCGGGGAAAAAGCCCAGATTTCCAGTCAGAAGACTGGAGTCAAGTCCACTCACTTCCTAGTCCTGGGACCAGAGCAGCCACCAGTCATTTTATTCTCTCATTTCATTTTATTGATTTACTGACTGGCTTATTAAAAATAGGAAACTAAAGAGTACCTAGCTCAGACAGCTAATGTAAGGATAATTTATGTAAAAACAAGGGCGAAGGGCCATACAGATGCTGCCTGATTTAAGTGTCTAATTTTGATCTTGCTGTGTTTGCACTTACCATTCAGAATTATTGCAATAGCTTTACAAGCTAGCACATAGACGCCTTAATCTGCCAGACATTTGGCCAAAGGAGCTGGATCTTGTCCAGTCTCTTACAATTCTAGTCAAACCATATGGATACCTTTCCAGCCCCCAGATCCCCATCCTCAGCCAGAAAACATTACAATGAACACTCCTAAATGTGATATGTCCAAGTGTAGTCCATTTCTCACTCTACGAGGAGCCACAACAGTTCTGGAATCCAACATTTCCAGACTCATTGCTCTTTCCCCGCTCTCGCCTGTGCCTGTGGTGGAATAAAGGGGCCCCTGGAAAACGTGGACAGAGTGAATCCTGGCGATCACGGCGCGAGCCTGGGCTGCAGGCGGGGCTCCGGGAGGCGGCTGGGAAACCCGGACTCCCCTCAGCCGTCAGCACCAGCCTAATCAGTTTCCTACTGAAATTGTGTATTGAACTTTCCTTATTTTAACCCTGCTATTTCCCCCAGTAGACCGAGTCTGTTACATCATGTCATTCGTTTAAATCATAATTAATTCACTTTACCTTAGAATATTTAGTAACAAGTCTGTGCCTTCTTCTAAACAGCATGCATACATGAGTAAATGCATGTACAGCACATAGGCATCCGTGCAGGTGTATACCATACGTGGTATTTGGCTGATCTCCTGTTCAGGCAAACTATAAGTTATTTGCTCATATTCATTTATTTATACAACAACAGAAGAAAACAGCAACCGAAAATATTAAAATAACCAGGGCCCAATAACTACCCCCTTAGCTAAGAGGTTTAAATAATCATCTTGGTTTCTTGGAAAAACCAGTAATAGCTAGTGGTCCTATGGGGCGCCTTACATAGTAGCTCTCGACCAAACCACACTCGCCGGCCTTATAACGTGCACTTACTCCTGCACCCCGCCCTATGCGCTGTGGGCTCTGACATGTGGAAATCAGCCAAAGCTCTACTACCCTGCTCTGCAAGCCTGTCCTTTCGCTTGTCAGAGATCCAGCCAAACTCAAGCCTGCATCTGAATCCTAGTGAAATATCTGAGGTCACTGCCTGAGCCAAAAATAAAAATGCAGCAGGAGTAGGACCCAACATCAACAGAGCAGAAGCATTTCAGTGACCTCAGCTTGGGGCAGGGGCCTTTAGCAGTTTCCTGTGACCTCCCTGTGTGCAGAGAGAATCTGGAAGGGCGCAGACAAAGCCATCGAGCCTGTCTCTAATTGGTCTCACATCATCAGCATTCCAGAACAGGAAACTGTCTGCAGCCGGGAATTCTTGCTTCGTTGCCATAATATCTGAGAAGCAAACCTTTCTCCCCTGTACATATCTAGTGTGTAGCAGGTCGGTTTTCTCGGTTTTGACAGCTGTAATAAGAATGTGTCTGTCCCATGTCTTGGCAATTGACTTAGATTTCTAGGTTATGAACTTCTCCCTCACTTGCCATACGTCAGTTAGTAAGCTAATTTTTAGGTCAACAACTGTTCATGAAATGTAGAGTTTCATTCCATGGTGCCTTTACTGAGACACAAAATGAGATTCGTGTTGCCCCCAAATGGTAGAGATGTTCTCCTGTCCCAAGAAAGGGGACCAGTTTGCCAGGGCGTATGTGGATGATGGATGCCACCGTCTGTGGCACTTCGGCCCAAGCAGACCTCAAGTTCCTCCTTCCTTGCACCACGTCCTGTGGCTCACCCCGTGCTCACACTGGGGTGGTTGTCCCAAGGGTTCAAACACAGAACTCCTTCCAGAGAGGCAGTAAGTGACTGCTACCTCCAGCCAGCTCCCTCCTTCACCCTCAAATGGAGACCCCGCTTCTTCTTTTCTCGGAGAGATGTGGTGCTGTTGAGGGTGGGGGGCTTAGAAAGGAATCCTTAATACTGAGTTGAAAGTTTGCAAGACAGGGCAGAGCCAGCTCCTTTTCGTCAGGTTTCTGATCATCAGAGCTGCATGTACTAATTCGTATAAACTATTTCATAGCTTTTGCTTAATCAATGCAAATAAATAAAGTTTAAAGTACTGTTTTTCACTTTAAGGCTCATCTCATGCAGTCCCAGCCTGTCAGCTTGAGCTGTTCCCAGGAGGGGCCCACAAGGCTACGCTCCCATCCTTCGTCCACAGACTTTGGGGCAAGGGAATATGGAAAGGGGAGGACAAAACCCAGAGTAGCCTTTTTCCCTCCTGCACAGAATCTGTGAGCTGTGTGGAACCTTGCATACTATTTAATTCATCCTTCTTTATCACATTTGCGGAGAGTGAGGTGCAGAGATGAGTGACTTACCTAAGAGCCAAGTGACTCTTGGGCCCCTCTGGGCCCCTCACTCCATCAAGCCCGCCCGCTGCAGTGAGCGGCCTCCTCGACATTCACAGGGCCCCTCTGCCCTGCAGTAGGTGCTAAACCCTATCTGCTTCAGTTACATAAAAGCAATTCGTTCTATGAAGCAAACACAGAAGTTTTTCATTTTTCGTGGCCCAGACAGGGCACAAAGAAGCAAAGGATACCACCAAGACACTGCCCGAAGGTGCTGGGCCAGAGAGCAAATAAATGTGACCGAGGGCCAGCCACCAAGATGGCTTTGGGGGGGCTGAACAATTGGTGAATTGATAGAACGTTAAGGGTTGCTGAGTGATGCCGAGAATCGTGTCATCAGTGATAGTCTGAATTATTTTGAGAAACCACAGGATAATTATGCTAGTGTCAGCTATTTTAATCAAATAATGTATTAAAAATATACACTTGTGGAAGTGACGGGGATAAGGACGCTACACTGGACCTTACCGATGGCATAAACCTGGGGAGAGCGAGTTTTCCCCCCGGGGCACTTCCTCCGGGAGGCCTTCTCCAGCCAGGTGAGGTCAACGGTTCTCAGCTGCGATGGCCTCCCCCACAGGGCACATTTGGATGTTTGGCAGAGTGCAGACATTGTCGGTTGTCACAAATGCAGGCAATGGAGGAAGGGTGGTACTGGCATCCAGTGGTAGAAGCCAGACACACTGGACACATCCCACAACGCACAGGACGGCCTCGCCGCAACAAAGAACCATCCAGCCCCGAAGGCCAGCAGTGCTGAGGCTGAGATGCCTGGATTAGGGGACGCGATGGATGTTTTCAGGAAAAACCCGTTGGATGGCCGCGGGCCGTAGCCACTGTGTGTCCCTGCAGTGGCATTCTCTGTGACTCGGGAAACGGAGGACATAGTCTTTGTTCTCTGTGGTGCACAGCCGATGGCCGGGACCGAGTGACTCAGAAATGGAGGTGCTGGCTCCCCTTTGATTTATCACTCAGGAGCACTGGAGGGACATTTCTCTTTCATTACGCGCGGCAATTTTCTGGCCAGATGATTGCACTGGTAGATTTGCCTTATATAAAAGACATGTTTCTGAAAAGTTGGTGTTTGTTAAATCATATTTTAAATAAAGTCAGCGCATTCAGTAAATACTAAGGAGCCGGTGACTTTTTAACATGAAAGGTCCTTTTTAATGAAGTCCTATTCTCAAAGAGGAGCATACCTGTATTGCATTTTTAAAGTAAATACTTTCTCTTTCCTGTACATTACGTTTTTATTACAGAGCTCCATAAAATTTATGTAAGAGAACAGTTTCTCTTCCTTCCTCCTTTTCCTCCCTTATCCTTTTCCTTTAAAGAAAAAGTCAAGAGGGGGAATTGACAGCAGAGTCTCTGAATTTAGGAAGGTCATTGATCAGTCTGTCCATTACACAGTTCAAAAGATGCCTGCTGGGTTACAAATTGTTAGAAAACAGGACTTGGTTCTATTTTGAAATCATTAATTTTTTATCTCACTTTTTTTTTCAGTTACTGACCTTTGGTTAGAAAGAGCAGGTGCACTTGGTCCCTCCATCACCCGTGGGTGTTTGCTGCTCCAGAAATATTCGATAAGAGTCCACCCCTACCACGGGTGGGGGTGGGGGGCTGGTATCAGCAGAGATAAGGGAGTGGCACTGAAGGAACCCAGTGGTTTTCTCCTTATCAATCGCTGCCCTAGGGCAACATCCCATGTATATAAATCACTGACTAACCCAGCAGGGCAAAGGGGGCAGGAAGGAGGAAATTTATTTGATAAAGCTACCATTAGTGTCACTTCACTGATAGGAGGTTACACTGATAGGAGGTCCCCAATGGGGACAAAGCCACTGCCACTGGGGAGGAGCTGGCCCAGACAAGAGAGGCAGACCTCAGCCTGACCTTCATCCCCACTGGAAGGAAGGAGGGGCTGGGGGCAGAGAGATGCTACCGGTGGCCCAGCTTGTCACCTGCCCTGGCCAGCATAGCACCACTGTCAAGAAGGCTAGAGCCACCGTCAGAGGTGGTGTCCCACTCCGCTGCTCCCTCGAGCCCTTGCCATCGGCACCGCCCTTCCTCACACACTCACCCACTGTAGTCTCACAGACCCCGGTGAGCAGGCACGGAGTCAGTGAGAGCAGCCTTTTTATTAATGAGGGGACCAGAGCACCACGGAAGTAAATCACTTGCTCAAATCACTCAAGGAAAGATTTCTGACTTGAACACCGTATTCTGACTCAAAGCCCTGCATCCCCCCGCCCAACGGCACACACTCTTGCTCAAGTGACCAGGCCTCAGTAAGAGTCATGGCTGAGCGGCCAGAGGTCCTGGGTTCTAGTCACAACTCTCTTCAACTCACTGTGTCCTCGGGGGTAGTCAGGTGCCCTCTTAGAATCTCGGCTTTCTTATCTGAAATCAGAGGGTGGATCAGGGTGTCCTCAGGTCACTACAGTGACATAAGTGAAGTCAGGTTGAAACGAGGCTCACAGAAAGGCAGCAGACAGCTGCTTACATGAAAGGAGCAGTCTTAGCCGTATTAAGCACTTGCTGTTTGCCAGGAACTGTGCTAAAAGCTGATCTCACTGGAGCCTCGCAACACCTCTACGAGGTATATGGTCATGGAAACCCCACCTAACAGATAAGGAAAGTGAATGAAGCTCAGAGAGGTGCAGTAACTTGCTCGGGTTCATTGTGTTAGTCTGCTCAGGCTGTCGTGCACAATACCACGGACTGGGCGGCTTAAGAGCAGGGATTCCTTTCTCTCAGTTCTGGAGGCGGGGAGTCCCAGATCAAGGGGCAGCAGGGCCTGGTTTCGGGCAGCGCTCTCTTCCTGGCTTGTAGATGGCCACGGGCTGTGGCCCTCTGCAGCCTTTCCTCTGAGCTTCATGTTGTCCCTTCTTGTAAGGACTCTAATCGTATCAGATCGGGGCCCACCCTTATCACTCTTTTAACCTTAATTACTTCCTAAAGGCCTTATCTCCAGTTATAGTGGCATTGAAGGTTTGGGCTCCAACACAGGAATGGGGCGGGGACACAGTTCAGTCCAAAGCAGCCATACAGCCAGAAAGTGATATAAGGGGAGAGTAGAAGGCAGCCATCTTACTCTTTGCTTACTCTCCTAACCACTAGGGCTCACTGGGTCCAGGGAGCTGAGCTAGGGGTAGAGACTGTGCGTGTGGTGAGGTTTCTTTCTATCCCTAACCCGAAGCCTCTCCAGTGTCTCCTGTTCCAAGTCACTGCCTGCTCCCCTGGGTACAAGGGTGGCTAGAGCCTCCTTGGGCAAAGTTTCTGAATCCTGACTGGTGCCAGGGGTAAGTCAGTGGCAGGCAAAGGAGCGGTACTCCAAAGACTATCCTGAGCCCAGGAACAAAACTCACGATATTGCAGGAAAAGCAGAAGAAGCGTAAGGCTGAGCCCCCAGCCTGGCTCCTTGGTAGCCATAACCAGCTTTGTACCTCGTCCAGTGCTGGCCCCTCCCTGGTGTTGCTGGCTGAACAAAATCGCGTGGGCCCAATTCCCTGGGCTCCAGGGGCAAGGTAATAGTCGCCTTGTCGCTCATGTGTGGAAGGATGAGAAATTAATCCACACTGACAAGCCACCCACCGAAGCAGCTATAGCTGTGCCTGTCAGTTACTCATTATTAAAGACTTCGCAGTGAAAACAAGCTGCCTGGACTCCTGTGCAGGCCTCCACGACCAAGCCAAACAACAAACTAGTCATCCACCTGGAATGTCTGCTCTTGCAGAGCATAATATCTGTGTGTTGGTTTAAAGAACTATATCCTCTTCCTCGCTCCCTTGTGCCTTACTATTTCCCCTCGTTTTATAAAGGTAGGCTTAAATGGGCGGGTGGGTGGGTTTTCCTAATTAAAAAAAATAAAACTCAGAAGAGCAACAGACCACAGGACAGCATTCAAAAGACGAAGATGTGTCATTTTATCTTCCCATCCTGTCAACTAAAGGAAGGGGGTTGGTGGAGAACCACTTAGCTCACGTTAACTGCCGTGCAAAGCGGCGTTTTCACAGCTGTGACGCCGGGGTTGCCGCTGGTGTTCGGGGCGTTCTCAGTTGCGGAGGCCCTTCACAGTTGCTTTCTGTCCTAACGCCCTTCCCTCTCCATGGAGAGGAAACTAACACAGAGTTTCTAGAACTCTGTCCATCATCCGAGCATTGGGATCACAGTGTTGTTAGTTGACTGCTGGCTCTGGTCCACCAGTAAGCGAAAAGCCTCCTCCCCAGCTACTTCTAATCACCAAAAAAAAAAGAGAGAGAGAGAGAGAAAGTTTTCCAAGTGCAATTCAACCTTGAACATTTGGGAAAAAAAGGGAAGCGCTCATTTATGAGTCATCTCTCTTCCCAGCGGCGCGGCTGTGCAGAATAAAACGCTGCGTCCTGAGCTGCACGCAGGCCGCGGGGCTGCAGCTGTTGTGTCTTGCTCATTTCACCCTTGCTCATCATATCCCTCGCTGGCTTTTACAGGTGTGAGAGCTGTGGAGCCGTTTTCCATTCTGAGTGCAAAGAAAAGTCTGTCCCCTGTCCGAGGTGTGTCCGCCGGGAGCTGCAGAAGAAGCAGAAGTCTTTCTGGCAGAGGCTGAACATGGACGAGAGCCTGGAGGAGGCTTGCAACATGTTCGAGCTGTCCTACCAGAACACCTGACTGGGCAGGGGCCCAAGGCCAGAGAGTGACCTCGCAGTGACCCATCAGCCCCAGTGGCGTCCTAGCTAGCCAGTTAGACCCCTCTGGATGAAGAGTATGTCTCATGTTCAGCTAGCTATAGATATATATTTATACGTATATATGCGCACACACATACCTATCCGTATGTTCTGTGTAAGTCAATGTCTCAAAGGTCCGTGGAGTCTCTGCAGCTCAAAAAAATACCAATAACTGATCACACATAGCCATGAATTTCAGCTGCTTGCTCCTAAGCAAAACGTGGTTTACACATAATGCTTTATGGTTCGGACATATTTCTTTTTCGTTTTTGGCTCTCAGGGGCCATTTTATTATTACACAGGAGGAAGCATTTCCAGCAGAACAACAGTGCTTTGGGGTTTTTTTGTGTTATTTATTTTTAGCCTTCATAGCCCAGTGAGGTAACTGAGGCAAGCACCCATCACCATCTGTTTCCTAAGAAAATCTTCAAAACACAGGAATGACTTTGGGACCCTTCCAGGATCCGGTGTCCCTGGCTCTCTCCCCGCAGTTTCCTCCCTGGGGATCGCCTGAGCGGAGCCGAAAGAATTGGCAATCAAGAGTGTGAGCTCCCCCGACAGAAAAGCATGCACCCCTAATTTATATCGGGAGAGCTAGTTCTGGTTTTGAAGTCCATCTCAGAAAAGGTTTGTCTTTAAAAAGAGAGAGAGAGAGAGAGACCTCTGCGACCAGTTACTGCATGTTGCTCTGTGTGCTGGTACGAATCCCAACTCCGCCAGCAAGGCGACGCTCTGCCTGTTTCCCAGGTTGCGAACGAGGCTCTCTGCGCGCGGCGTTCCTGGGGCTCCATGGGTGGTATTGATGATATTTTAATGGTGCTGGCCTGAGGAAGTTTCCGAGGATCGTCGTTAAATACATCCGTGTGCGAACTGGTAAATACGTAGTGCATGCATTCCAAGAGACCGTCTTCGATTTTTTCTCACGGAATCCTGTGTAGGCAGTTCCCGCCTATTCATTGTAAATGCTTTATTTCTCACTGTTCTTCATTGCCCTTTCACCTTCACCCCTGTCAAGTTAACCACTGCTACTGCCATATTTTTAATCATTTTAAAAAATCAGAATAACCCGAAACTTCAAAATACCAACATTAGACTATTAAGAAAATACCAAACTTACAAAATATATTTAATGAATTAAATCGAATATTGTTTAAATAAATATACATACACATAGATTATTACCACCTTAAGGCAAAACAAGAAGTGCTAACGTAATATTGTAGGAAGAAGAAATACAACAGACTGCTTGGCCGTCTGGCGGGGGAGCGTCCTCCACTGCAGTGCGCTGGCCGGAGCCAACCTCCCAATGGTGGGTGTGGCAGGGACGGGGGCGCCGGGGACCCCTGTTCCCGCTCCTCACCTCACCTCTTTCCAGACAGAAAAATAAGCTCATAGTGAAACAACGGTACGTTTGACCCCACTGCTCCTTGTCGCCACACCTCGCTCCCTCCACTTCCGCCCACCCAGAGAGGTGGCGTTTCAGACCGACTTTGGTGCACCTTCCGCTGTAAGCATCGCGTCTCTCAAGCTGTGCGGGTTCCTTGCCTCCCAGACTGCACGTTTCCACTGAATAGCTCCGCACCACGCATGCGTTTGTTTTCTCCTTGTACAGGAGCTGTATCCGAGGCGTGGAGACTTGTGCGGAGGCAAGGGCCCCATTCCCGAGATGCCTTACGATGCCTTTTACTCTTGGAAAAACAGGTTGACTCCCCACCCGCCACCCTCGCTTTAGTTATAGAGAACGTCGCACACAAAAGTAAAAGGGTGGAAAATCTCAAGCACTTGGCAAAGAGGCACACAAATTTGATCATCTCCTCTTTCCCACCCCCCTTCTGTGAAATACAGCACTTATATTTTTCAGCCTCAAAGAAGATAGCAGAACAGGATCTTTCACTAGAGAATTATGGGCCTGCTTATTATAAAACAGATGTGCTCCGATGGCACAGTGCCTTTCCCTTCACCCCCTCTCCCTGTCACTGTAGCTTGCTTACTTCTGCTTCGCAATAATTAATGCATCTGCGACGCCGACCGTCAGCGAGGCCGTGCCCAGCGCGGTGCGTTTGGAGACCTGAGTGCACAGCCGTCTCCTGCCCTAGCACGCTTGCTCTGTGTGCAGTTTCCTGTCCCATCTCACAGGCCCCCAGGGTCAGACCCACCGGGCATCTGGAACATTCTGGATCCCAGTTCTAAAGGCCCTTGTTGTCCCCAGGGCCCGTTCAGAGGGCCCTGCCAAATACCGGCAGTCCCCGTGAAGTTCTGCAGCGAGCTTTCCAGCCGCATCATTTTCTGCTTATTTTCAAAAGGGAAGAAAATAGATGTGCCACCACCGTCAGCTCCCCAGAGCTGGCGCTGTATCCCAGTGGCCTCTGTACTCTCTCTCGCATCTCTGTCAGCCCGGCCGCGGCCAGCGCAGGCCTGCGGCAGAGCTCACAGCCACCACCACCCAAACCTGCCCGGACAGCGCAGCCGGCGTCAGAGATGGGTCTGCCGTGAAAATTCAGAATTGCTGTTTTCAGCCCAGAATGCCTGAGAGCCCATGAACGCCCTTACTGTTTTCAACTCTAACCAATTACTTGGTGTATGGTTAGGTAATTGTTCCAGTGCTTAGAAACTGTCGAAACAAAGGCAAATCTGTGGATTACCACCTCTGTAAGACCAAGCTAATACCCGCTTTCCCTCACGTTCTGTTTTTCATCCCATATTAAATATCTTGTGCCTAAAGCACATGAGAAAATGGCCAATTAATCTCCTAGAGCTGGCAGCCGGCGCAGGAGAACCTCTTTTCCCTTGAAAGGCCCATTCCCGGCTATCGCTTGAGGAACTCCCTCCTCTGAGCGCCAGAAACTCCTGTGTGAAACAGCCCGACCCTGGTGAAACGCTGGCACCTCACCCCGCAGTAAAGCAGCCAGTTCCTAAAATAGGCCTCAGTTTGCACCGCTGCAGGAAGGCCACAAAGTACTTAAAAAGCAGTCAACAGGAATGCGACTTGTGTTCTCTCCAGGGCTGCTTTTTCCCAATTTTGAAAGCCTCTTTATATGAAAACCATGTAAACGCCTGTCTTCCCCTCTTTGCTTCACTGAGCCTTTTCAGGGGCCTGCATTATAGTTGTTTTCATGTCTGTAGTGCTAAAGGTAATCTTTTTAGGAGCTGTAATATTTGATTAGCTGAGGAGGTAATACTCTTTGATTGTTATAAACCAGGCCTGCACCGAAAAGGGACCATTGCAAGCTCTTGGGATTTGTGGCTCCCAGCCCACTCGGTGGTGCCCTTTTCAGACTCCCGCGAAGGGACAGTGCGTGATTTCCTCCCACCGCGCTGAGAACGGAGGTGTTTATATCCCTAGCTGTCGTGAGCAGCCTTCGCTAAGCTAGGGGGAGTCCCGTCGGACAGGGCCGGGCCTCTGTCTTTGTCTCTGCGTCTGTGCACACTGACCGCTGAGAGGGAGGGGGTCTTCCCATGCCTTCTCAAAAAGGCCTGGCTTCCAAACCTATGGGTTTGTGTGGCAGAAAAGACCTTGTTTGAAATACTGTATCGGGGTGGGCACTGTGTGATGCCACCCCGAACACTTTCTGCAAAGAGAGTGTTCGCTGACAAAGCCACGGCTCGTCCTGCTCCTAATTTAGGGTGAAGCTGGTGCTGCTGTTCGTGTGTCTGGGCTGCTGTACTATTGAAATAACTGGATCATGAAGTGAACCTTCAACTCCTGATTCTAATGCTGCCTGGAGTCGCCACAAAGGCTATTTTATGTTTTTACTTCTCCTAGGAAAGAGAGATGTATGCAATTTTCTCCTTTATTTCTTGAGTTTTCTGTCTCACTACTTTTCTTACTCTAAGCTAATGTGGAAAAGTAGAGAATTTGGGGAAAGACGAAAAGAAACCAACACCTCCCTCCTTGGTCCGGACTTGAGCCTTTCCAAGTCCTCTGCTTTTCTGTCCTGGGTACCTGTGGACAGCTGGGCAGTAGGAGCACCGTGTGTTGTACGCCTGGTACCGCTCTTCTCCCCCTGAGCCGAGCGGAGCCAACCACCCCAGTCTGAGCCCAGAGATGGGTGAATATTCAGACGGCGCCGTCGACCCAAGCAGACAGCTGCTGGTTTCTGTGTCATGGGACAGTGTCTGCACGGTTGGGTCCAGCACCCGGCAGCCTTACTGGTCACAATTCTACTTTCATTGTATTCAAAAAGCTCTAACTTGAGGGGCTCTCAGCAGTGTGTTTTGGTGGGGTTTGGTGTGTTTTAGTGAGTTTTTACCTTAGCAGCTAGAATCCAAGTCCTCGTGAAACTCTAGGTGAAAGTCAAAAGCAACATGTGGGCTGCCCTCCTCGGCACACCTGCAGTTGTCGGTTCTCTGTGAAACGGGTTCCCGGTGATCACATCATGTGGCACGGCGGTGCTCACAGGTGGCCTCCGGTGTGATGGGAGGCACTGTTAAACTCCTGCTTGACTGAGCGAAGAGACAACTGCAGTTCTGCCGTGGTTCCTCCTTGTGGACAGAGAAGCCATCTTGTTCGAAAGGTCTGGAGTGAAGCCAGTCATTGCAGGTAGAAGACTCAGGTGCCCTGGCAACTTGGCCCAGTGAAGCTTTCCTCCTACTGGCCGTAGAGCTGCAGACCAGCCTCCCTTCCTCCCCTTCCCTTGGCCTTCCTTGCCCCTAACCCTGGGCCCTGGCCCAGTTCCAGGCCTCATGGCTAGTACCCTGGCTAGTGGACCGCTGGGGCCCGAGGCTCCTTCTCCATACTGGCCAGCCTGTTAGTTTCTTTCCCCCGTAGGAGTGCCTTATAGTACTGCTTAGTGCTTCTCGCCCAGTCTCTCCGACCCACTTGAAGCCTGCAGGACTCTCCGCCTAGACGTGGATCACTTTGTTTCTTCCGCCCGCCAGCTCCTCTCTATACAGGTCCCTCGGAGCCTGCATATTCCATGCGCATGTCAGACCCTCCACCTTCGTTCAGCCTGGTGCCTTAAGCTCCTGAGTGAAAGGGATTCCTGTGGGAAGCGCAGAGTTAAAGTAGAGGGGCAGGAACACCGGCTTCTTAGCGCCACTGACACTTTTACCAGGAAATACAAAAGATACAGACCGCGTAATGTTTTCACTTTGTTTTATGCCCATTTTTCAAATCACTCCTTCTGTTTGCTTGATTGCTTGCTCTCATTAACCAAACTCAGGGGAATGCCACGATGTCAGCAAGGCCAATGGGCAGAGAAATTAAACCAGTTATCCGGACTTGCGTCTGTGAAGTCCGTGAACTCAGCCTTTTTCAGGTTAAGAAATTACATAATAAACATAAAATGATTGTTTTCTTTATGCAAAGGTTTCTTTTTATTTTGCCACCTGTTTTCCAAGGGGGAAGCCCCTTGGATAATGTGCGATGGGGTGTTTGGGTGGTGTAGGCAGGGCACCGAGCCATTACTAAATGGGGCTGTCGCTGCTGCAGGCTGGGGTGGGTTTGGGTCATCAGTTTCAGTCTTAGTGCCGCTAGCCAGTAACCTACTGCAGAAAACGTAGGGTGGGGGAAAGGCTGTCACTGAGGGACGGTAGAATGAGGGAAAATGCTGGGGTTGCAAGTGAAGAGTTTTGAACACGGTGATGCAGGAAACCTTTGCACACTGTTTTTTCACACCTGGGTGGGAATGATGTCGTTTCCCTACTGGGCTCGTGCGCCGCGGAACTGATGAAAACTCGGGGTTTGGGCTCTTGTGCTGAGCAATTCGAAGTAGCTAATGTGCTAACTTATGTATGTGTCTTTTCTGTTTTCTGGATTTTTGTTGCCTTTCGTCTGGACATCATTTTCCCGTATTTTTGTTTACATCGTTTTTTAAGTATCAGTAACTGTAATACTATGAAATGAAGTTGTATTGTTGACGAGACCCCTAGTTTCTATGGTTATCCGTTAAGTGCACCAGTTCCTAATGTATAAAGTTATCTCGCTCTCAATAAACAATGCAGAAGGTACTGTCTCTTATAACAACTTCATTGAAGTATTCTTTTTGCGGGGTTGGTGAAACTCCAAGATGAGCCCTGGCTGTTAATTCAAAGTCAAGATTTAAGGTTTATTCACAGTGAGCTGCCAGGGCTTTAAAATATCTCTTAATATTAATCTTGCAGGTAGATTTTGTTTTTTTCTAAATTCATCAATCTAGGATATTCTCACCGGCCCTTCCTATGTTTATGAAAAACATAACACTTTTTAAAAATGCAGATACTGTGTTATGGGCCTTATTTGCCCAATCGGAGCATGATGGTTTTCTTCAGTCCTGAGACAGACCTGCCGAAGCTCATGCACGAGCTGTCCTTCCACCAAAGCTCAGCGCCCCCACGCTCTCGCCCTGGTTTCTTCTCACCTTTGCACTCTCCAAATTAGATGGACAAGTGCTGGGCAGGGGGCCACTAGGCAAGTTCACTAGTCCTTCCTGCAGACCCTATTTTGGGAGCAAAGAGTGAAAAGTAAAGAGTAGGTGTTTATGTGAGAGATAGCAGCCCTCTGGGAGGTGAGAAGTGATTGGAAATATCCACACTACCTTGCCCGGGCCGGCCCTCAACCTTCCGCCATAAAGCCCGCGGGGTGCAACTCCTGTCCACGTGGAGCCCTGCAAAAGCACCGATGAAACTTACTTTCTCAAAGAAAGACATCGAAGAGACTGAAAAGGTGCTTCTGGTTAACCATTTACCAAAGGTGAACCCTGAGCCTCACTCCCCGAGACACACCTACCCAAACAAGTTCGTGCCCAGCCTCCGCCCTCCGGAAACCAACTGGGGCTCAGATCCAGGCCGTCCTAGGAGCGACTGGACTTCATCCTCACAAGAAACCTGACACAATCCGCGATAAAAAGAAATGAGTTAATGTTTCACTGACCCAAACCAGACACTTGGCCTAGTCAGAGAGCCTGAATTCATCTGATTCACAGGCCAAGTTAGCTTTGCCCCAGTTGTGGTGAGCGAGGGGCTGGATAAGCCCAGCAATTTGGGGTGGCATCCGAGAGAAGCTGTGCGGAGATGTCTTCAGGAGGGCGGAAAGAGACACCATCTGGTTCGCCTGTCCCCGCCCTTAGGAGATGGTGATTCGAATCTCCCTTAATTGTTCCCCCACCCCATCCCCACCTGTCCTTTTAAGGATGGCTGAAGATGGTGGATTTAATCTGTGGTTCCCACATGAGACACACACACCAAAAAGCAAAATGTCAGGACCCCATATAGACGATTGAATCGAATGTCTCTGGATGGGGTCTGAGTATTCGTATTTCCCTGAGTGATTCCTGTGTACCCCGAGAGTTAAGGACCACTAGGTTAAATGGAGCACATTGCCCTCAAATAACCATTCGCTCAGCACACTGGTGGTTGGACCACCACGGGAAGGGAGTCAAACGGCTGCGGAGGGACTGCAAGGCTCGGGTTGCCCTCCAGCTGACGGCTGTTGCTTCCCTCCCTCCCAGCAGAGCAGTGCTTCAGAAATTGCTGCTCACAGACTGCATTCGTTTTCATAAAACCTTACCTCTTGATCCTTTTCACTTTCTTCCAGGGTGTGGTTGGCTTCCATCTATCCAGCATATACTATCACCAGACAGCCTGGTAAATAGAAGTGCCCAGGTCATGGCCACCGGTGACTAAGCTGGCCCACGAAGGGAACTGTGTAACAGTCTCCCTTTCATTTTTTTTTATTCTTCCTGGCTTTGTTGCAATTGTCCTCAAATGCATGTAGATGAGGGTCTACTTTAGGCCCAACCAACAAACATGAACCTCATCACTCTGGACAGTGGTGTTTAAAATGGGAAATCGCTAGATGCTTCTTGCCCAGAAAGGCCTGAGAAATTCAGGAAGTCCTAAGCTGTGTCCAGCTTTGCCTTGGTCCAGGAGAAGAGCGCCTTTGAAATGAACCGGACTCATTCCAAATGTGGGCACCTATCGAACTGATGACTTTCAACCTCAACCGCCAGTCACAGGAGAGCGGAAACGTAGAAAGACAGTCCTGCCCCCCAGCTCCCTCTATGGAGTCAGTACTGTAAGAGTGACAGTATTCCTCACTGACAGAGCCCTTTTCCAAAGGGTTCAGAGTCTTAGAAAAGTCATGATCTCCTCCATGCTCACAATGCTTACCACCGGGGGAACACCCACCGCAGCAAGGAACTTACTCAAAATCACTGTACATAGCTGGTAGTGCTAAGGGGTGGGCGGAGAGCACTAGAAATGAACTGTGGCCTACCAGGGTCTGAAGCAGCCCCTTTGGCACCTTGTTCCACAGCAACATCATTAGAAACGACATTCCTGATTAGGACAAAAGAAAAGTTTCATATTTATTTTTATTATTACATTGGATTCTGATTGCCATTGAGAGTATGCCTCCCCCAAGAGAACAAGGGCTCCTGGTACAGAATACCCGGGAAGCCAGGGGCAACCACGACCGGGAGAAAGATACAGTTAGTTCATTCATCCCTGCCCGCATCCATTTCTTCATGGCCTGGGCAGGGAGGTCTAGCAAGAAGAACACGTAGTTTCCATAGTTGAGCATACACAAAAAAATCTGATTCGTGTGCTCTGACTTCCAATTTACCTGGACAACAGGGAAATGTACTACTCCTCCACCTCTGTTTCACATCCTCCATTAAGGGCTATTGGTTTGGAGCAAATCAGCTAGAGGTCACACGTTCATGCCGTATTTCAGAGCCTGCCATGCAACCGCAGGCTGCTGCCGGTCTGGGGGAAATTCCTCCAGCTCTCGTGCAGACGCTCCCAGACAGACCGGTACGAGAAACGCTTTCAGTGACTCCCGTGTTCTCCCAGGATGGCCTATTGTTCTGAAGCTGAGAAGCTGCTATTAGCACAGTAATTTTTTCAAATGAACATTGAGCTAAATTATCTCAAACGTATAAAGGACCATCTCTCGCTGTGTTATGGAAAATTGCCTTCCAAATTACAAGACTATACAAAGCACATATTAATTTAGGGCCCAAGGACATCCAAATTGCCTTGGCTTCCATGCTGTATTGTGAAGACACGCTCTTAATAATGTCAGGTTCCGGGGCCACCACGAGGGGCACGCCGTCGTGAAAATAAACCAGAAGCTTTCTCTGTGAAGATCACCACACGCATGCTCAGGCCCGGCCAGCGGTATTTTGCTCGGAGAGTTCAGCCTTTTACAGAGGAAATAAACTCCAATTGCCCAGGCAAGGAAGTGAATTTGAATTCTAAACTGGGTCAACCTCCCCAAAGGGCTTTCTCACTGCCCCCCAGGAGCAAGGCTGCTGAGGAAGCAGCCATCTGCCCCCCCGGTGCCCAGAGGGGACTCCCGACAGCAACCGTGTCTGGAAGTAACCCCTACTTGTACGTGTTCGATTCCACGCCAGGTGAGATGGGGGAAGCAGAGGGCAGCCACCGACAGGCCTGGCCGAGTGCCGATGCTGGTAGTGAACATGTGACCACGTGTGGTCCGACAGGCAGCCCCGCCCAAAGCACCCCAAACCAGTCCCCAGCCCCCCACCAGCCCAGACGGCCCACCACAGGGAGTTTCTAATGAGGATTATTAGATTTTGCCTGGTTTGTTTCACCTACTCTTGTTTTTCATTTTTTTACTTTGAAGAAATATCAAATCCCAGACATAAAGACATGCTATGCCCACATGCTTTAGTATTCATCTAAAACGTGTTCATTTTTTTCGCACACAGCCACAGTCGCATTCCACACCTAACCAAATTAACGGTGATTCCTTGTTATCAGCGGATGCTCCGTTCCAAATTAAATTTATCTTTTTGTCTTTAAGACATCTTTTTGTTTCTTCACAAAATAAGGCTCTTACACAATAAATATAAGAATATGAATGTCCCTACTCAGGCTTGATAAACCGCACAGGACTGTGACGCCTCCCCACCTCCCTTTTCTGTCTTTAACATCGTGCAGGTGTCCCACTTGTCCTTCAGAGTACTCTACCCCCAATTCCAGGTGGCCCTGGTGGGCTGTCAATCAAAGCCCCCTTTTCCTGTGGGCCCACAGCCCGAGCTCAGTCAGCAGGAATTTGAATCTCTACAGGAGCGTCCACAACGGATTTCAGTGTCTGAAATTGTCTGTTAGTTCCTGCTCCCCCGAAACCGCCCTGATCCCTGTTCTTCCAAAGACCTGGGCTTGCTGTTGCTCACACTCTATGAATTGCAACACATCCCTGCTCTCTTTAAGAGCTGCTTTCTGACATGATGTCTTTCCCATGCAGTTTCTCACTACCGCTCCTCCCGTCTATCTGCATTGCGATCTCACCCTCATCCATGCACCCCACAGATGCTGTCGCGTGAACATACGAGAGTGAGCTGGGCAGTGCGCACCGTTCCCAGCCTCTGCGTTCAGAAAGCAGTACCAAGGCCAGGAGGAAAGTTTTCTCTAGCTGAGAAGAGGTACTTCTTCAGCAGCCTGCTGCACCCCAACACGATGTCAGTGACTTAGCAAACGGTGCTGAGTGCTGAACTAAATGACATCACTTGCCCGAGAAACAGGGCTGGTTCCTATAGGATGGAGTGGAGAGAGCCACTCATTGCAGAGAGAGGCAGTCGCCCCAGGGTGCAGAAGCTCCCGTCCTATCTGTTCCCAGGTGGTCCATGATCCCAAGCCAGCACCCTGATCCTCGCGGGCAGATCCCTAAACTCCTCACTAATCCCCTGACATGCCCTCGCCAAAGACGGTAGAACTGAAGTGCTCTTTCTTCCGTTCTTTCCTCAGATGAGCATTTCACTTTAAAGTCGAAGGTAGTCATAAAATAAAATTAAAAGCCACTAAAATCTTTGAAAGAGAAGGGTTCTTCATAAACAGTTGTCCCAGATAAAAGCCTGTCTAGATACTTTCTAGAAAATGCTATTGTTTGCAGTGTGGTTAGTTGATCATCTTTTTTTAATCAGATATAAATGACTGTTCAAGATTGTTGTTTAATGCAGGCAGGAGCCTAATTACCTACTGTTACGGTCAAAACTTCTCAACTTTAACTTCTCCATAATAAAACTTCTGATCTGGGGCCACAGAAAGACAGAGGCAAGGGCAGGGATGGGATTCCCTGCTGCACTGGGAACACAATGTTAGAGCAGCACTCTAGACCATGTTCCCTGACCAGCAGCAGCAGCCGCAGCAGCCGCAGCCAGGAAAGCATTAGGCGTGCACCTTCTCTAGACCACCTAGACCATGGGGAGGGGCCCAGGGTCTGTTTTAACATGCTCTCCCTACCCCCACCCCTTTGTCCCCATTTGTCATCCCCATTTGTTGGGATGACAACAGCTGTCAGGTGCAGGGGCTGTTGCGAGATGTCAGTGGCACGATGCACACGAGGCCCTGAGCACCAGGCCTGGCCCACAGGAAGGAAGGAGATGTCAGGTCCTGTTACGTTTAGGGTGCAGGAGGAAGGCCTGAAAGGGGGTGTGGCACTCTCCTCTGGCCAGGAAATGCTCCTGGGAGAGGGCTCATTTGCGGTTGGTCTCGGAAGGTGGGCCATTCTGTGTAAGACAGGGTTTAGGCTGGACCCAGGTAACTCTGAACTCCCTACATTTCCCAGTCGACATTCTGGTGTTTCCCGGGCATTCTCCAGTGGCCCCGAGAGCCCCAGCAGCATACTGTGACTACCACAATGCTCTTGTCCACCATCCTGCCCAAGTCCCCTTTAATGCCATTTGAAAGGTCACAACCACCATCTACGGCTCCCGGACTATCTGGAGCTCTAACACACCCCCAGCACATGGGTAAGCCTCCTCCCTCTCCAGCTTCCCGGCCCACTCGTTGAGCAAAGTAGTCGAAATGAGGATGCACCACCCTCAGCCCCGCCTTCCAACCATCCTTTCCCTTTTCTTGCCGGCCTCTCCCACTGGCCCCAGGGTGTGCAGAAACACAGGATGTTGGATGTGGAAGGTGTCTCACTGAAGTTCCCCTGCCCACCCACACGCATCCCCACCACCAGGACCCTGAAGTTGCCTGCAGCCAAGTGTATACTTTTTCCAAAATAATCATTTTCTACCTCATTTTTATTATTCATTTCGAAAGCCCCACACAAACCCCAGCACTGCCTCCCCTCTGTGGGTCTAGCCCCTTCTCTCCATCAGGAACCTGGGCCTCCAGTCCACCTCCTCCGCCTTCTCCTCCTCTTTTATTTCAGCGGCCCATGATTGGAAAGGAGCGGCCCCCCTCTTCCTCCCAAGTCCACAATTGTCACCGCCAATTAGCGCATTGTTAGGACACACAATGGCGTTACTGTAGCCAGTGGAATGGGCGGCCTTTGTACTTCTCCAGCCGGCCGTGGGGCAGTCAAGTTTCATTTAGAGACTTAAAACACAACGCCAGGAGGAAAATGCTATCAGAAAAGCAAAAAGAAAAAAGAGAGAGAAAGGGGGGGGAAAGAGCACAAAAAAAGAAAAGAAAAAGAAGCAAAGGAGAAGGTGAAGATGAAGAGGAAGGAAAAGAAAGGCAGGCGGCAAATGTTGAAAAGGAGAGGAGAAAAAAAACCTGCCGTTGAGGAGTTAGCCCGAACTCAAGAAAGGACGCGGGCGGCGGCCACACTGCAGTCCCCCCTCGGCTCACAAAAGGGGCTCGAGCTTAACAGTAATTAGTGGTCTGATTGTGCTCGGAACACTGTGTGTCTTTAGAGGATTTTTCCAACTTTTCTTTTTTCTTTTCCAGTCTTAACCAATAAAGGAGGTAGGAGGAGAAAGGTCGGGGCTGGGGGAGGCAGGGGGCCCGCTGGCCACATCCCCCCACCCCACCCCAGCAGTCCAGGGTGGGGGCGTCCAGCCTTTTTCTTTGACAGGTAAATTGGATTTTATTCTCTAAAGCATATAACTAATTACAGAGCGTATTTTTCTGTAAGAACGTGACATATGGGTGCGTTTTAGAGTCACCGTTGTGTTTGTTTCAAGTGCCTTTCGAGCAGCCTGGCCCTTTTTGCAGCCCAGAAGATGCCCCCAGAGGCCCAGCCCTTTCATCCGGAGCCCACGGGTTGTGGATTTGTTCTGTCAGCAAAACGTTTATGTCCCGGAGAGCTTTTTTCTGCCTGTAAAATTAATATTTGAGTTTAAACACACAGCAGACCTCAGAAAGCAGCCTTACCTTACCTGAGCTGGTATTCACTCCGAGCACCTGTCAGGTAGCCCTTGGGCTGGTGTTTCCTCCCTCCCTCCCTCCCTCCCTCCTCACTTTTCCCTAAAATGATCAGATATGTTCTCCGCTTGTCTGAGCTCTGGGCACAGGAAAGGGCTCTGGGCAAAGAAGCCACCCTGACCTTAGGCTCGTCTCTTTCTCCCACCTGGCCCCCACCACACCCTCCAATCTCTAGAAAGTGCCAAGACTCACCAAGTCAGTCTTGCCACGGAACAAGGAGATTCTTGTGGGGTTTTTTTTGTAATAGCGTACCCCGATGCAGCCCGTTCCTAACTTGTACCTAGTTACTAGAATTTCATTTCCCTTCAAATGCATCAAATGTGCCTCCCCTTTCCCTCTTCCCGGGTCAGAACAGATCCTCGTTTTTTTAAACAAATAAATGGAGACATCATTCTATGCACGGTTTAAACAAAATTGCCCCCACTTTAGGAACAAGATAGAATTTCCCCAAGGCCCCACGATCGTCACACTGTATAGTATAAGCAAAGGAACGTGGAGGCTGTTTCCAGGCCTTGGCCTGAGACGGGAGGAAGTCGGGGTAGAGCACCCCGAAATGTGAAGACCAGGGTTCTAATCCACATCACACCAGCATGGGGTTGCTGTAGAATTCAGTGAGGGGCTGGTGTTCGTGGGTAAAGGGGGGGCCCTGTGCTGCCCCCAGGTATTGCAGTGAGGAATACAAGAGGCGACCTATGAAAAGGGAGGAATCCCAGCGCAGCCCAGCGCTGTCACGGAGCACGTACTGGCTTCTTCCCCTGGGGTCTGCTGTCCAGGAGGGCTCCTGGAGCGGCCTCCCCGGTGGCCGTTTCCTTCCTCTTCCCTCCCTGCTGTCCATGCTCTTGGTGGAGGCCCTGCCGCCGCACGCTGGCTCCTTCAGCCCGACACCACCCCCAAAAGAAGGGCAGTCCTGGTTCAGTCAGGAAATGAAAAGTGAAACCCGCTGAACATGACCCATGGAATGTCACAAATACCCGTCAGGAAATGCAGGTCGGGGAGGCTAGTGAAACAATAGTGACTGATTTCCGCTGAAGGCGGTGTTTCTAGGGCTGGAGGAGAGAGGGGCACCGATTCTGTCCCAGATCTGGGTCAGGGGAAAGGTCTGCCCGGAGGGGGCCATTCAGGTAGGT